>PQWD01000999.1:103231-134083 GCA_019425675.1 Leucinodes orbonalis
GTCAAGAGCGTCGGTGGCTAATAGATGTGGATTGTTGCCTTCCAATCTGGATGGTGCAGGTTTAAATCTCGCCACGTACCAATGTCTTTTCTAATTTCCTAAACTATATGGACATTTATCCAACGTTCTTACGGTGAAGGAAATCATCGTAAAGAAACCTGTGAATGTTTTTGAAGAAATTCAAAGATTGTGCGTGAAGTCGCTCAACCCGCACATGGTCCGCGTGGACGCCTCAGGCCTATACTCCCTATCCGAGTAGGCTCGTTCCCTCAGTGGTGACGTATAATGAGCTGATGATGATGACTACATTGGCATTAAGACTAACTACTGAGTTTCTAGCTGAGGTCATTCTGGGGTAACTCTCCGTGGATGGTTCGAACTAGTTATTAACTTCTCTTTTTATTTGAAGATTCTTGTGAAGACTTATAATTGTGTAAATAAATCTTGGAGTTCTTGAGTATGAATTATCTCTTACAGAAATTAATATAACAGAATACGAGAAAACTTTGTGTGTGAACGTACTAATATTTTACCATATATAAAAGTTCAACAGTCTTGATAGAAGCATAAAATAAATCCTTTACGAGCTGAAACGATGTTCTTATCAATTTTGGAGCGTTTCCTTTTATTTTGAAGACGATTTTCCGAGAGTAAAACGGAATAAACGGCAAGTGAAACTTTAAGGAGCTCACCGTGAAACGTATCAGTTATCCTACAAGCATGATATTTCGAACAACAAATATTTTCCATGGCAAATCGCCAGTAGATTAGTTCCGAAGTAAACAATACTCGGCGGCGTTGAATTACCTTCACTGTAAGACGAGTCGAGCAAGCTCCTCAACCTTACGGAACCTCATTAGGGTTCCTAATTTGTAATATATTTTTAGGTTTAAAGAAGCTTATTCCCAAAAACATTTACGGTATATTTTTAGATTAAAACTCACACTTAGTTCCCAAATCTGCTATTCCGGTAACTATCTTAGGATGGTAGCCGTTAACACCTTCCAATTCTTATTGGCTGGATAAGATACTATGACGTATAAAACTATAGCAAGCTTGTAGTGGAAGTTATGGGCTGATGGCTGAATATAGTTATGATGACAAAGTTGCTTTGGCTCCTTAATTCACCAATGCGATTCATCTGGTGATGACACCAATTAATGGTCAACCCCCGTCGGATACGCGCCACTATAACCAAGTTTTAAACCTAGCTTCAAGAATCCGTAGACATTACTCGAAAACTTGCACGTCCCATTGGTCATTGGATCTTTACACCATGTGCCCTGCCCACTGAATCTTCGATTGGGCATCTGGTGTCACATGTTGTTTAAGGATGAATAATACAGCGGCTATAAGTATGATCCTCAGTGCCACACAGGCTGAGTCTCTCCGTCTTTTTTTTACAGTTATAGGTTCGCGTTTGACGCCGCCTTGCCTGATGTTAAGCACGGACGGAAAGTCGAAGTTGCATTAATAGTCTTTAGTGAATCCGGTAAGGGCCTTCGTGGTTGGTCACACATTGATCCCCTTATATCCACGTTGTGAGGGAACGCATTCAAACACAAAAACATAAAATACTGGTTGATCAGACAAATTTAGTACTTTTTAAGAAATCTGTAATGGTTGTAGAAACATTATGCCTATATTGGACGAACCATCGGGTGTAATGGTTGACACATCGACTATTACCTTTTGTTAATGCAAAAAAATGTAGGAATGGTTTCTCATAATTCCATGTGCTACTACGTGGCAGGGCGTGGCAGTTGTTAATTTTCATTTTAATCAAACAAGTAGGTAGTATTGAAATTAAGTTAACCAATAAAGTTTTTGTTTTCTTGACGTTTCGTAATTTTATATTTTTCATTTTAAATCCTCAGAAATACAGGCTAAAATTAATACCTGTGCAGCCTTGTTGAGCATCGAAAAAAAAAATGTGGTGACATTGACATTTATTCATATTTTATTATTTATATATACTTATTTATATAAGCAGCAAGATATAGAGTTTAATTATTATTATTATTATATTTCAAGTGTATTTCTTATGAAAGTTGTATTATTGTAATATATTATGCTTTGCATCGTCACTTGGGCTGTGTCAGAACACCAGCGCTGCCGTGGCGAAGTTGATGAATCATTAGAAACTGTAAATGACACACGGCAGTATAAGCTGAGGCAGGGCCCATTTGACCACAAATAACGTTTTTTTATTTTTTTATTGGTGTTTATTTTTGTTTCATTTGTCTTTTATTTTTGTTTAGTCTTTTCTTTTTCACGTGTTTACTATTTTGGTTTATTTTCGTATAATTGTTTTGTTTTGTATTTGTGGTCAAATAAATGTTTTTTCTTTCTTTCTATTACGCCAAGGGTTCTGGGTTCAATCCCCGGGCATTACAAACATTCGTGCTCATGAACATGTCTATTTGTGGTGATCTGGGTGTTTTCTATGTATAATATGTATTTATTTAGAAAAAAAATATAGTAAGTATGTTTATTCATTGTTTAGTACCCATAATACAGGCTAATGCTTAGTTTGGGGCTATATGGCGCTGTGTAAATATTAGTGGATATTTATTTATATTATCAAAACGTCAAGTTCACTTTTATATTCAAGCATTCTCAGAAACGCGGTGCGCATATACAGCACTTATTTAATCTATGAAACAAGCATAGGTAAAGGGTTCTAAACTGCAGCTACTGAGCAATCTCGATACAGAACCCTTTGCGGCGGATCCCGATTTACACTCGACCGGTTTTTCCAATACTTTCGATATTGGAAATCTGCGGGGCAGATTGAAATGCAGACATCCAATGCATTAGCGACGAGATAATGAAAACCTTATCGGGAAGATTATTAAGAGCTGGAGTCTTATTTTTTGTTGTGGATGCCTTTTGCTTGGCCCGAGTATTGGGTATCAGTATTTCTTGTACCTCGGAATATTTAATCATGAGTTGTCTCTTGATATGACTGCCACTTAAATTCATGGTGATTGTTATTAATAATAATAATATTTATTCAGACAACATAGATCCAACAGATACAAGTACAAATGTGTTACTAACAATTTTCCTTATAAAATATGTGTAACACAGTTGATTAAAATAATAATAAATAAAATAAAAAATAAAAAACACAAATATAATAAAAATTACAATAGCATTATCACTGCTTCACAATTCCATGGGATATTGCGCAGCCGTGATTTATGTACATGGAATCCAACCTCCCGGCGATCAAGTCCAGGAGACTGTTTGAACTGCCCCGCACCCTGCGCACCAGGGACGCACATCTCTTCGCATTGTTGTGTAAAACAATCGACTCTGAAGTCCGCAAACATCCCTGATGCGCTACAATATCGAGGCAGGCCCATCAAAATTCTAAAAGCATTATTATATTGTACTCTTAGATCATGGTGTGACCTACGAGTATACTTAGCCCACAGACTACACGTATAAAAAGAAGTAGAGAATGCTCTAAAAAGGGTTATATTAACTTGAGGTGAACAACGTGCAAATCTACGAACCAAATCTCTCTCATAGACAAGGCCCTGCGTTCTCTTTCCATATCAGCATCGTCCTTGAGGTCAGGTTATTGAATGAAACTTATGGACGTTGAAGAAATAAAACATCTTCTTGATGAACATATAATATTTTTATGGTACCCTCATCAATATTACTAATAAGACCTTTCTGGAAGGACTTGGCATTCTAGATAAAAAGAGCCTTTTAGAATGTACAATATATCACATTTCTGTTACCTCTGGTATTGCAAATGTGGTGATAACACACGGTAAGCAGTCTGTCCCATATTTAATAAGCTAAAAAATAACAATACCGACGTGAGCGTACACTCAAAAAGCCAGCAACGCATTTGTGGGACCTCTAGTCTTGCGAATGTTAATGGGCAGCGGTGTCATTTTAACAAACTTCATTTTTTGTTCATTAGAAAAAAAACTTCACGTGCTCATAAGGCACAAACAGCAATGTTCATCAACATTTTTATACTTTTTTTTTCAGTATCAGTGATTTGTTACGTTATCGTTTACTAAAATTAAAACAAACCAGTTAATAATATCTCTACATCATTTTTAATACTCGTATTTTAAAATATTCTAAATTTTTCATAACAAAACCTTATTAAAATGGACTCGTTTTTAACAGCCCGTAACAGTTTATTCCTGTATTGCAATCGCTAATTTATGATGCAAGAAACAAACATAAAGTCACAGTATCGACATCATTTCTATGACTTAAAAGCGTTTCTAAACTATACGTTTCTAAATTTATAATCCAGCAAAGTGGACTTTAAGGTATATGGAACAGTTAATAATTCATCCCGCCCGTCCTTTTCGAGTCTCACTCGCCGACGGCTCACTTTATATGAAATCTTAGATGAAATACGTCCTAGAGTGCACTGCATGAACCGGCTACTTCGGCTTTCTCACTTAATCTTTCATCATTATTCCTGTTGAATGTTAAGTGGGGCGAGATTGATACTGATCCTTTGTAGTAGCTTCAATATATGGGCGAGTTTATTCATAGGATAATGACTTTAAGAACTTACTAGTATCGGATAATTCAATGAACTTTTTATATTTACATATAAAAAGTTCTATATTCGTATATTCTATTCAGGATGTTCTCAGCAGGCCAGAACCACTGAAATGCTTTTTTTCAATTCTTAAAATTCATATTTGTTTTAGTTAAATAATTGAACTGTTTTACATAATATGTTTTTTTTTACGTTCATTAGTGCTGTTTGTAAGCCTAAATTAATAAATGGATTTTGACTTTGGCTTTGACTTTGGTTCCTCAATTTATAAAAATATTAATTGTGACAATCACGTCTTTGTTAACATGAATTTGCAAATAATGGTTCAAAAGTATATGGAAGACATTGTTAAGGGTTATAAGCTCCTTTTAAACCTGAGGTTATGGCGCTGTGTGAATGCCTGTAGATATACATACGTCAAAGATTTTGTGAATCTAACACTTAGATGAATAAAAAACGAACTAGACGTACAAACACGAAGAAATATCAAACAAAAAACGTCAGAGCCGCTTGACACATACGTTGACTTATTGTCATATTTATAACATAAAATTATTAATTAAAATATTGACTTTAATGCGTCATTAAAAGGGTACAATATCAAAAGCACGAGCATACTAATATGTCACTATGACATATAGCGAGCGACGTGATTATGAATGAAAACTCTGCCCAACTAACGCGATGGGCAGAATTTTGCCGCGGACACATTTTGAGTAAGATTATGCATTTAGTCAGTTTATCTAAAATCTAACAGCATTTATTTGTTTATTTAACATATCAGCAGTTCTGATCGCTACATTATGCTGTAGGAGATAGCAAAGTGGTTATTTTTTTATGAATTAGAGAATAAATGAGCAGACGGCTCATCTACTGGTATCTACAGACATCGCCGCCTATGAACACTAGCAATATCAAAGTGCCCTGAAATTATTTTTTCTTAGAAATACAATGATTATGTAATGTGAAAACTGATTATTTATTATTACAATATTGTCATGTCATATACTGTTAAGTTTTTTTAAGTAATTAGTCTATTCTCGGGTAACAAATAAAAAAATAATTCTTAAAAACAAAATGACCCTCATTTTCTCTGGAGCTTGTTTCTTAAAAAATAAAACAACATATAAATAAACACATTTCCCCTGTAAATTAAATGAATTCCTTTTTGTCTTTTCCTTGGTAACTCAACACTATGACGTCTGCGTATTGGATTACAATGGAATACAGCAAATATTATTTAACTGAATCTAGTAATACATTTTTCCTCTAAAAATCATTCCAATTTGGCGTTAACTGCTACCAGAGATCATTTATGAGTGAAAACCTGAGGTGCTGAATAAATAAACACATTTGGCACGTAAATTAAATGAATTCCTTTTGTCGTGATCCTTGGTAACACAACACTATGTAGTGTTGGATTACAATGAAAAACAGCAAATATTATTATATTGAAAATCATTATATGTAAATTTTTCTTCTAAAAAACCTTCCAATTTAGCGTCAACTCCTACCAGAGATTATTTATGAGTAACACCCTGAGGCGCTTAACAGCTTTGCATCTTAATCCTGCCGTAAATAACCCGATTGGTTTAGTTACCAATATTAGTAGCGATATAGTCTATGTTAGTCCATAGACAATATCGCTAAAGAAACAACCATCGACAATGATTGCATGTCATAGTGCACAGACGTCGGTCGCCCGGTTGTGATTCATGTCATAGGCCATAGATGATTGAATCGCGTTTTTCTCGGGCGAGAGGAAAATAGAGGGGGAAAATAATTACGGCGAAGGGTCTGCCTCGATAGGAGGGGGTGTAATTAAGGTCGGTGGGGAGAGCTACAAAGCCAAGATCATTTTCCCTGAGGTGTGCTTTTGTTGGGACGCAACGCTAAGGAAAGGTATTCGATTTCGAACGCGTTTTTTTAACGGTTTCGGTGTTTTGGTGGCTGTTTTTTTCTCATATTTTGAAATTGTTTAAAGCAATGAAAGTGCCCAATATTACATTTCTTTGTTCTTCTTTTATTCTGCATAAAAGATTCAATTTAGTTTTGTGTTACGATTCTCTAAATCAATACACGCATTTAGCTTCTTCTTTCTTTCTATTAATGTATATTTACCATTTTCATTAAAATGTACCATAAAAGAGAACTTTAACTAAATAAACTTCACTATTGCGACACAATAACTATCCAATTAGCGCATTCTAAAATTTGCTGAATTTGGACTTTAATTTTCCGATTGTTCCAGAAGTTTCACCAAAGGTAAGGCAATGATGTTAAAAAAGTAAGGATTCGTGATATGCTCACAAAACAATCGAAAAAAGTGTTCCGAATGCAGTGACAGCACACTTATACATATTTCGAATTTCGAACACATTTACCTAAACAATAGAGTACAAACTGTACTCTCTTCGGCGGTTCGTTTTTGAGGCACGGATGGCGTATCTACCTTTATATATACAGAATAGCATTGAGGTAAGTCGTTTGAATATCGTCACTAAGCTCATTATTATAAGACGAAAACGCTAACTCGTCAAGTGCCATGAGCAGTTGATCCATGAATCACGTCTCCGCTATGCCTGTGTCTCATTACCATGATTTAGCGAGATGGCGGCAACGGTGACGCCTCATAAATATCACTTGTGTTTTGATATTGCTGTTAAGTACTAGATACGTCACTAGCGTTAGCGAAATAGACCGTAGCCTGCTTTATTTACCTGAAAAAAAAAAGAGTGCAGTACAAATTTCTTTTTTAAACAATATCAAACTGGCTGAAGGGATGATGAAGGATGAATTTTAAATTGAGAACCTTTTGGTAGTTCACCAGAAATAACTTTATCATAGCATGATTATATCGCTTGTGGATTTCGTATTTCTTATGTTTACACATATTTCTTCTACTTTGATTCTATGCTCTAATTTTTTTGGTTATTATGGAATAAATTATTAATTAAAAATATCATTATAATGTTTAAACAATATAATAAATAAAAGATCATATTTTAATACAAAAGAGGAAATTATTGTAAATATCTACCATCTAATCAATTATAAATCCAACGCTGCCAGTATTTTCGGAACTTTGCCGAAAGGGACTTCTTATAATTATATTTTTTAGTTTTATTTTTTTTTATTTGTAAGTGTTTAGGGTGTAATATATTTTAGTTACCGAATAATGTAATGTAGTAAATAAAAATATATGTTCGTTATTTTCATCAATTATTATGGATACTAAATACCATATAAAAATATTGATGTCCTTTTTATTTTATACATGAATCAAAATATAATCAGACATATTATTATACCATAACAGAATCAGTTAAACGTCTACAAAAAAAGTTACCGCACAAGCACTCGACCACAAAGTCACCATTAATTGTTCATTAAAAACAATTTATAGGTCTACAAAAGCATTTACAAATTATATATGATAATAAGTAATGATATTCTGTACATATAAAGGTAGATACGCAACCCGTGCAAAAACGAATCAAAAACGAACCGCCAAAGAGAATACAGTTTGTAGGCTTTTGTTTAGGTAAATGTACGCTCATTTGAAGTATGTGTGCTGTCGCTGCGTTCGGAACACTTTTTCGATTGTTTTGTGAGCGTATCACGAATCTATACTTTGACATTATTGATGTACACCAGAACTGTCGTATAGAAGTTCATGTAAATACCATATCATCATCAGCTCATTAAACGTCCCCAACGAGGGGCACGAGCCTACCCATATAGGGTGATTAGGCCTTAGTCGTCCACGCGGGCCCAGTGCGGATTGGACGACTTCACACACAACCTTCGAATCTCTTCGCAGGCGTGCATGAAGGTTTCCTCACGATGTTTTCCTTCACCGTAAGAGCGTCGGATAACGTACATATATTTTCGAAAATTCAAAAACACATTGGTACGTGTCGGGATTTGAACCTCAGCCCTTCCGGTAGGAAGGCGACAGTCCACACCATTGAGCCACGGACGCTCTACCACTAAATACCATATGGTTGCGTTAAACTAATAAAAACAATAACCCACGCGGAAAAGTTAATATGATCGTTTTTCAATTTCAATATAAACCGAAGATAACTTATACAATCACAAAAAACGCCCCCAGCGTCCAAACATCATATCAATCCAATCGCAAATCGAGTTTGGAAACGATTTTCCAAATCAAATGCTAATAAAAACGTTTCGAGTGCAAAAGTGGATTTGGGTACAAATAATAACACATACTGGACCCTTCTAATCTTGCTGACTTTAATTAAGGTGTTAAAATTTACCAATAACACGAGCGCACTTAGGCTTGTTTTGTTTATGTTATATAAGAAAATAAGAAATAATTAATATCGAGCGTCGGTGGCTCAATGGTGTGGACTGTCGCCTTCCTACCGGGAGGGCTGAGGTTTAAATCCCGACACGTACCAATGTGTTTTCGAATTTTCGAAAAATATATGTACGTTATCCGACGCTCTTACGTAAAGGAAAACATCGTGAGGAAACCTTCATGCACGCCTGCGAGTAGATTCGAAGGTTGTGTGTGCAGTCGTCCAATCCGCACTGGGCCCGCGTGGACGACTAAGGCCTAATCACCCTATACGGGCAGGCTCGTGCCCCTCAGTGGGGACGTTTAATGAGCTGATGATGATGAATTAATATCAACAGACGTCGCCATCGAGCCCGAATTTAAGCAAGAAGCATTAATGTGGGATCTCAACGTAGAAAGACCATACTTTTTATCCCATGTGTTGTTACCTCAATGTTTTTCAATGTTGTGTACGCCTGTAAAGGGTATATGTGCCAGACCATAATTTATATCTAAACATTGTCCAATGTTGTTTTAGGTTACTTATGGTGTACATTTTGAAATAAATATATGCTTAAAAGCTTTTTTGTAAATACATGAATGCACGCAAATGGTTTTACTGCACGGGGCTTGAACCTGGAACTCGCGTAGTAATAACGATATACATTACATCATATCGGCCGTCAAATAAAATAGTATATATCCACAGAAATCCACAGAAAGCGAGGGACATCTAGCCTAAATTTGAACATACTATAAGCAATTATTAAGTCTTTGACCAGTGTGTGTTGCCAGTTATGACATACGGAAGCGAAACGCGGTCGCTTCCTGTGGGCCTCTTAAATAGGCTCAAGGTTTTTCAACGTGCTATGGAAAGAAAGGCTATGTTTGGTGTTACCCTACGCGATAAGATCCGGAACACGGATATCCGTAGGAGAACTAGAGTAACCGACATAGCCCACAAGATAAGCAAATTGAAGTGGCAGTGGGCAGGGCACATAGTGCGTAGAACCGATGGCCGATGGGGCGGAATGGTTCTCGAATGGCGTCCGCATAACGAAAACCGAAGCGTAGTCCGACCTCCAACCAGATGGACGGATAACCAGGTTAAGGTGGCGGGTAGCAGATGGATGTCAACTGCAAGGGATCTCTCCGCGTGGAAATCATTAAGGGGGTCTGCTTTCAGCAGTGGACGTATTAGGTTGTAATGATGATGATGATGAAGCGATTATGCCCAGTTTCGTAAGAACAATGTATACTCAAACACCTATTTACTGAAAATAAAGATGGTCTGTGCTTCGGAAGACATCTTAAAAGCCTTTGGGCCCGTAGTAATTGTGAACACCCACCAATTCCGATTGGACCCGTATAAATAGAAATTTCCCGTAGTTTTGCTTTTGAAAACAGCCTGCATTGGGCCGGAGCATCTCCCTTGGGCACGTCAAAGATAATTAACGAATACGAAAACCAATGAAGGTTACTCCTAAACTAGGGTTATCGGACATGCAAATTTTAAAGCCTCCATTAATTAACAGAAACACGTATTGATTGTGAAAATAAAAATAATCTGGCATAGTTTGAACTGCGACAATGTTGCCTGACGCTGGATTTAATTAAGGCGCAAACATGGCGGACATGAGCCGCAAACCAATTTGTTACGCAAAATGTTAGCGAGGTTAGTACTGGGGACCGAGTACTTTTATATATTAATTTACTTACTACTTTAATTATTCAAATAATGACTTAATTCATTTGACCTGTATTTTAGATATTTGACGAATAAAAATTAGGAATAAACAAAAAAAAATAGTTGAAACACAATGTTATCAAACTCTCCTATAGTTAAATCTATCAAATATTGAGACACAATGGGAAATTCTTGTTCACAATTGTGTTAAATATATTAGTAAAATTTAATAAAATAAGTATATGAAACAATGTTACACTAATTCCCTCCTTTCTTTTTCGTATTTATATTGCTTAGCGTACAAAGAACTTGTTGTCATCAATGTTTCTTACCAATCATTTTATATAATGCTCCATATAATGAAAAGAAGAAGAATACTAAATTTAAAAATTCTTGTTCACAATTGTGTTAAATATATTAGTTAAAAATGAAATAAGTATGTGTAACAATGTAACATTAATTCCCTCCTTTCTTTTTTGTATTTATATTGCTTAGCGTAAAAAGAGCTTGTTGTCATTAATGTTCCTTACCAATAATTTTATATAATGCTCCATATATTGTGAAGAAATCCAAAAAAGCATCAGTTACTAAATGACTGTAAATCTAATTATGCTTTACATATATCTTAAGCCCGTGTTTGATTAATACAAAACGTAATTTAGCCCTCTGACTACATTTAATCTGTCGTCACGTAAATCTCTCTGTGGTTTCTGTGCGTATCACATTATTTTTGTGCTATAAAACCCATATGACCCAGTAGCGTTGGCATAGCAATGGAAAGATCGAGAAATATTATCCGATATCAATGGTACTTCCCTATTGTATCCATTATTATTTTTATTTGGGTTTTGAGGGCTATTCAGGCTTATAAAGATTTGTAGTCACTTTGCCCTAAAAGATCTTATATAACTCGCTCCCCTTTTAGAATTCTTCTAAAATTAGGCACTTTTTAGGAAGTTCAGGACCCTGCCCAACTTTATAGATTTAATGTCACTTGGGCATAAATGATAGTTACCAGTTAATAAAGTATATTGTACACATAATATAAGATATACAATAAGTTATTTTTTTTTTTTTAAGTTACAAGTGTACAGGACGGTCTGGTCATTCACCAGATGGTAAGTGATACGCCAGACCATGACAGAGCGGCACTAAAGAGACCAACAACTGACAGACAGTTATTATCTTCCATCAATGCCGCACTGCGCCCGTCACCCGAGACAACAGATGTTAGGTCACTTATACCCGGTAATTTCACTAGCTACAGTGCCCTCATCCCGAAACACAAAAGTGCATAACACTCGTGTTTCACAGGATAATATCTGGCACTGCGGTGGTACCTACCTAGACGACTCAGTATCGAGTCTACCACCTAGTAAAATAAGGGTACAGTATCGGCATTAATACTTGTGTCTTATTAATAAAGATTAGCTACTTAAACGCTTTTTTTTAACTGCAATGTCTTTTAAAACGTGCGTTACCAGCCCACTACCGCTGACCGCTCAACAACTCAACTCGCTTCCACTGATCCGCTCAGTTTTGTCATTAATTTATCTATTCTCGAATTAGAAGTAAATCCCAGTTCACTCTAAACTTTTGCAATGTTATGATGCAACGCGAAAGTATATATATTACAATATTAAAAAAACCCTCATCCCAAGTTGTAGATACTGTGTTATAAATGGTCTAAAACAATAAAAAATAAATAAAGGGGTACTCACCCTTGCGCGCGATCTCGTGCCTTGCTGATAATCCGATCCATAGCCCCGGCCCTGCAACAAATATATAATAATAATAATAAATATCCACAGACATTCACACAGCGCCATCTATTCCCAAGTTAAGCGTGAAGCCTGTATTATGGGTACTAAACAACGGATAAATATACTTATATACATTTTTTTTGTAAATACATACATGTTATACATAGAAAACACCCAGACCATTACAAACAGACATGTTCATGCACACAAATGTTTGTACTCCGGGGATCGAACCCGGAACCCTTGGTGTTGCAGCCGACGTCTCAACCGCTACACCAAATGGGTCGTCGGTCAATATATAAACGTTTGAGATTGTACACCCAGTTAGTTCATTGTTAATATAAGCTCTTCTCTGCTTATCTGTTCCTTGTGCATCTTGCTAACAAGTGGCTCGGTATATTAAAGTTAAAAACTATATTTGAAACTCCACAATAAACGTTCATAGACCAGACCCTGGTACAGCAGATGACTTTATGGCTGTACAATTAGCATATATAGGTATACCAAAAGTATAACCACTCATCAGCCTTTCAATCCCATTGTCATTAAATAATAAATTACTAATTAAGAGCGTCGGTGGCTCAATGGTGTGGACTGTCGCCCTCCTACCGGGAGGGCTGAGGTTCAAATCCCGGCACGTACCAATGTGTTTTCGAATTTTCGAAAATATATGTACGTTATCCGACGCTCTTACGGTGAAGGCAAACATCGTGAGGAAACCTGCGCACGCCTGCGAAGAGATTCAAAGGTTGTGTGTGAAGTCGTCCAATCCGCACTGGGCCCGCGTGGACGACTAAGGCCTAATCACCCTATACGGGTAGGCTTGTGCCCCTCGGTGGGGACGTTTAATGAGCTGATGGGTAATAAATTACTAGCATTAAAATTGTATAGTAGCATGTTTTTGTAAAATAATGACCCACCAATGAATAAAATAATGAAGTATGACCCACCGAGTGAATCGTAGCTGAATCTGATAGAAAAGAAAGAAAACATCAATTTGTTGTAACAGACTAAAAAGCTAAGTTATAAATCAGCTCACAAGTGTTAAAATTGTCAAAATCACGTAATTTCCAGGGGTTCCCAAACTAAGCAAAGCCTATATTTTGAAAAACTAATTTCCAATGGATTATATTGAATAGAGTTTTATTAAATATATTGTTTTAGTTTGTGAGTGTATGTATGTATGTTCGTTCGTATGAGTGACATTCAATATCTGTGTAAATTCTTTTTGTACTTATGATTCATAACGAATTATATGAAATAATGTCATTTCATTTCATCATATTTATCTTGCCCTCACCCCATTACTTGTTGTCGCTGTATTAAGTATGTTTCTTCCATTTTATTTCATAAGTGTTCTGTAAAGACCTAAAATGAATAAACAGTTTTCATTTTCATTTTCCATACGTCTCTATCAGCTGTGTCATCCACACATATCTTCTTCACACTCATAACTTCTTTACACAATCCATCCATCGTTCCATTGCTCTTCCTCTATCTAAGCAAAATAATTATTATAATAGCTAACATAAAAGACATTTCTACTGCCAACCATCGCACTCTCCAACTAAAGTTAATTGGGACATTTTCCGCGTTAACTCGCTAATGTGCCTGGTTATTTCAATTAGGGATTAGTGTGTTAAGGTTTCGTGGAGTCTCAAAGTTGGCGACTTGTTTAACGGGCGTGCGGTCACCGCTCGACGATTTTGGACTGTGTTCAAGCATTTAACAATAGTCCTGGGCAATTTTTTCGGGAGACTTGAACAGAACAATTGGGGCCCTATTTCGAAGACTGCTGGATATCTGTCACCAGTGCCGTTAAATAATAAATAAATATCCACTAACATTCACACAGCGCCATCTAGCCAAAAGCGTGAAGCCTGTATTATGGGTACTAAGGGTATTTATATTAAGGGTAGCATAGGTATAATATGTATATTTATTGGCGTATTTTTTAAATATTTATGTATAAATAAATGTGTATTTTATTATAATTTCATTATTTATTTGACTGTATGGTTGTCTGAAAGAGATTGCTTATTAGCAATAAGGCCGCCATATGTACTTTTTATGTTTTATTGTTATTGTACTTTCAATTGTTCTTGAATTTGTACAATAAATAATTTTCTATTCTATTCTATTCTAAAGTAGAAAGGGGCAAGCCGAAAAATGATGGAGATTTAATACAATCTACAATAATTAATATTATAAGATAGTACGTCAGTTTATTGTCAAAAGGTTATCGTTTTCATCTGGCTTCACATTTTTAACCATATGAGCAGAGGAAAGTTACAAATGTGTTTAGCTCAAATAACCCGATTGGGGTTAGCTTTGTCGTATTATGCACAGAAGGGAGGACGATGTGTGCTTCAGGAAAGTACTTGAGCTAATTCATCATCATCGTCAGCTCATTAAACGTCCCCACCGAGGGGCACGAGCCTACCCGTATAGGGTGATTAGGCCTTAGTCGTTCACGCGGGCCCAGTGCGGATTGGACGACTTCACACACAACCATCGAATCTCTTCGCAGGCGTGCATGAAGGTTTCCTCACGATGTTTTCCTTCACCGTAAGAGCGTCGGATAACGTACATATATTTCGAAAATTCGAAAATATATTGGTACGTGTCGGGATTTGAACCTCAGCCCTCCCGGTAGGAAGGCGACAGTCCACAACACTGAGCCACCGACGCTGAGCTAATTCGCTTTCTCTATTTTTATATTCAATTATTATTTAAAATATGTTGTTATTTGAGGGAATCTGTGTCAATTATAATCCTTGTGGAGTGAAAACGTGAGATTTTAACTTAAGAATATAGGGTATGTAATGAAATAAGGATTCAACACAGAGTTTCAGGTAATCTTGGTGGGTATATATAACTCTGTTTATGAAATCTTTAACCTTTAACTAAACCTCAGACAATAAACTTCCACCATCAGATTCTAGATAATGCTTCTCTATCAAGCGTTGTACGGTAACTTTTTCCCGGGAAACTCCAAACTAATGCACCTTAAATATAAAGAGCAGCAGCTCCGCAAAACTTAGAGGCATTGTCTCGGGAAAAGTTGGTAACTCGCTGCAAATTATATTAAGGTTTGCACAGACCGAGTTAAGTTTTAGCTGTACCATAACCCAACTTGTTGATGACACTTAATTTAACTTGCAACGGTTAAAATATTTAACTGTCCCATTCGACGGTAGTTTCGGGTTTACCGGACGATTCCGCTGAATGGCTGCCAACGTTTCGGTGTCGCGGTAAAGTCGATGAGGGTTGGTTACGATATGATATTTCAAATGAAGGTTCGCTAGATGATGTGTGCTCATTTAGGGAATAAATTCGAAATGCTCAATACGTTATTTGGTAATAAAATATATTTAGAGGTTGTGGCTAAAAACCTACTTTAACTTGCTAATCAAATTATTTTTGATTATGCTTGCTTGATTTAAAATACTTAATCTTTTTGCCGGAGTTAAAAAATACCATACCATGTTAAGTCTTATAAAAAGTGAATCAAGTAACGGTTTGCTTGGAAACTTATAAGCTGCAAAAATGCACAAGCTGCACAACTATTGGCGTTGGTATTTCAATGCGAAACGATATAAACCAAATACCATGAGGAGCAGACGAGTTTTAGAGTGAAGACCGCGTCTTCGCAAGCGTAGCGTACGACACTCTACGGCTGGCTGGACCGACGACTTGTGAAAGGTCGCTGGTGGAGGCTGAATAAGAAAGGCGAAGGACCGGCATATCTGGAGCAAAATGGGGGACAACTATATCCAGCAGTGGACTGCAACAGGAAGAGAGAGAATAAACATGTTCCGAGCTAACGTTACTTTTCAATCAAGATTTCGCAACAGAATTTTAAAATCTCTGCAAACCACACGATACTTTTTCAAAGTAGGGAAACCAAATCAAATAGATCGCTGTATTTCCAATGTAAGTAGATACAACCAGATATAGCAGTTAGCTTTCCAAATGGAATTGCTTAACAAGTGCTGCTTAACATGAAAAGAGAAAAACCGCTTGTAAATCCGTGGAAATAGTCTCGTGAGACGCAATTTATTCCTCCTTTCAGTGTGTATGGATTAAGTTGAGGAATTGAGAGAGATAAAGTACGGTTTACTTGTCAAAATCAATCATTTATATCAAAACATTTATAACAATTTCTTTTATTAAACAGACCCATATCAAGACTGAGAAATCGGCTACTATTCGAGTTCTAACCCAGAGCAGTACAAATATTTGTGTGCAAGAACATGTCTCAGTGATTTTTAAGTATAATGTACTTACGGTGAGCGTCAGTGGAGTGGCCTTGCAATCTAGGTGCAGGTTCAAATACCGGCACGTACAATGTGTTTTCGAATTTTATAAACTACTTATATGTATGTTTATCAAAAGCTCTTACGATGAAGAAAAACATCTTGAGGAAACCTGCGCACGGCTACGAATAAATTTAAAAGTTGTGCGAAGTCGGCCAATCTGCACGGGCTCGCATGGTCGACAAAGGCCTATTATACACACTATATAAGTAGGCTCGTGCCCCTTGGTGCGAACGTATAAAGCACAGATGAAGATATGTATTTACACGAAAAAGTAAAAAAAAATGTTCATCCGTTGTTTTGTACACAAAATACAAAATCACCTCTTAAATTAGAGCTAGATGGCGCTGTACATATGTGTGGCTGCTCATATATTGTACAATCTAGAATTACCAGTGGGTAGCTAAACTGAAACGTTATTTTTAATAGTTTTACTCGAAATTATATGCTTAGAGCTTGTAAACTCAAACCTCTACTACTTACTCGAACTCGAACTTACCTAATTTGGATTCTACTCAAAAATTTAAGCATAATCGATCCAGACTTTATATAAACAAAATTAGTCTTTGGCAAACGAATCGGAATAGGTTGTTTGCTTTTGACGTGTAATTACGAATCCAATACGATGTACGCAATTCAATCTTTCAGTTTGAGTTAACAGTTTTGTTTTATGAATACGCTTCTCATTAACGTCGTTTTACGGTAAACTATATGTATATGATTCATCATCTTCAGCTTATTTAACGTCCCCACCGAGGGGCACGAGCCTACCCGTATAGGGTGATTAGGCCTTAGTCACCCACGCGGGCTCAGTGCGGATTGGATGACTTTACACACAACCTTCGAATCTCTTCGCGGACGTGCATGAAGGTTTCCTAACGATGTTTTCCTTCACCGTAAGAGCATCGGATAACGAACATATAATTTCGATAATTTCGAAAATTCGAAACACATTGGTGCGTGGTGGGATTTAAACCTCAGCCCTTCCGATCGGAGGCGAAAGTATATTACTCCTATTCAAGCTATCGCAGTCCACTGCTGGACATAGGTCTCCCCCATTTTGCGCCAGATATCCCGCTCCTCCGCTTTCCACATCCAGCCTCCACCAGCGACCTTTCGCAAGTCGTCGGTCCATCGGGCCGGAGGGCATCCTACGCTATGCTTGCCGAAACGCGGTCTCCACTCCAGAACTCGTCTGATCCAACGGCCATTGGTTCTGCGACATACGTGACCAGCCCACTGTCACTTTTTTTTTCATCGAATCATATACATACTGCGAAAGTATATGATTCGACGAAAAAAAAATATTGAATTTAGATAGATAGATAATTTCTTTATTTGTATCAGACACACAATCGAAAACTAAGTAATCACATGGTTGTTACTAATACAAAACAAATCAAAAGAAAACAAATATTACACAATACATTGAGAAAAAACAAATATTACACAATACATTAAAAAAAAATAAACTCTTGAATATACACGAATTCAATCTGTATAAAACCAAAAAACTCGTATTGCAATGGCTTTTAAATAAATGTTACGATGACATTGTTACTTTTATGAAGGAAGAAGTTAGGTGCTGAATGAAATACAGATTTAAATTCATCATTTGCTACCGATTTATGTCTGTGTATACATGTGTGTATGGGTGTGTGTACACATGTGTGTATGAATGTGTGTGTGTGTATATATATATAAAATATATGTAAGTTTGTTTGTTAGTACAGTGCGTGAATGTATATGTATACAGAATATTTATTGGAATGCATTTACCACCTACTCATTAATATTTATTAGATAATAATTTTATCATCAATTGTAACATTATTTATATTTTTATGCGCATAATCGTAGGCATACACAAAATAATAATAGTGTGTCATAACACATTACACAATTATTATTCGCACCATTCCGCTGATCGCTTGTGCCTGGCACACGCGCTCGATCTACGCATGCGCACCGCCACACGCTTATGCGCCGCGTATGGGCCGTCACCCTCACTGTACACTTTATTTCTGAGTTGTACCCACTAATTTTTTTGTTACTTTGTTATGAATCGGGATACTCCAAAAGCTTGCATTTGGTAAAGGTATTGCTTATTGGATCCTATGATAATAATGTTTTGATTACTTTTATGAATTATCTATTTCTGTAGAAAAATAATAATGCTTGTATAAATTTAATGTTATGCAAATGTTTTTGCTATAAAACAGATTGTATGTTTAATAAAAAAATAAAAAAATGGGTTTTACAGATCATAATTTTCTGAAATAAATAATTCTATTCAAAAAATGTAAAAAAAATGAATGGAGATATTTGTCTAAACGAGAATGTTATATGAATATTGTTATTGAAATATGTAGTGGATGATATTAATTTGTTCTTTTTAAATTAAAATATTTTTAATACAATGTACAATACTTACCATGTTATATGAAGAGCGGGACTGCCTAATACAAGTATATGCGTATACTTAAAAGGCGGTCTCAATCACTTACAGCAAAATTAATCATTGCGAATGTAAATAAACATTGTCTCGTCGGGAACATAACGGAGTTTAAAATTAAACTCAAAATCCACTTCGGATAAATATTTTAATAAATATTGGTGAAAATTACAGAGCTCAAAACTATTCGTGACAATCGTTTTAGAAGAGGAGGAATATTAAAATGTGAAGGTAACTCGATTATTATTTTCCGTATTGCCTACGGTTGACCAAAAGCAACACATTGCTTAGTTGTGTGATTGCGCTTAATATTCTAGCAGGAATTCGGCGTGAACATATCCTCCCCCGTTGAAGACTCCAGCTCTTCAACATTCTAGGTCATCAGGCAGCAGAGGACAGAGGCGCACAAGTGGTCGTCGATAGCATCTTGTAGTTGTCTGTACGTCTGCTACACGATTGATTCCATCAAGACCGGGATAAAGTTTTGTTACTCGTCCAGTCTTCCAGCAAAGAGGGGGAAGGGAATCCTCGCTCAGCACCAAATCACCAATCTTCACAGTTTCCGTATTTTGCTTCCATTTGGCCCGGACTTGCAATTCCAGTAGGTATTCCTTTTGCCATCTCTGCCAAAAATGCTGTCTAATTTGCTCAAGTCGCTCGTGACGTCGCAGTCCACTCTGTTTCCGACCTTCCAGAGCTGGTACAGGCAGTGCGTTAAGAGGCCTTCCTATGAGGAAGTGCCCTGGGGATAGGAAAAGAAAGTCATCGGGAGAAGGAGATAAGGGGCACAAAGGACGACTGTTGAGAATAGCCTCCACTTGAGCGAAAAGCGTTGTAATCTCTTCGAAAGTTAAATGAGAGTTACCCATAACACGTTTAATGTGAAATTTTGCTGACTTCACTCCGGCCTCCCAAATACCGCCAAAATGAGGAGCGTAAGCAGGTATAAAAGAAAATTTTATGCTTTCCTGAGCCGCAAATTCAGTAATTTTTGAGTGATTTTCTTTAAAAAAATGATTTATTTCAGCGGCAGCGCCTACAAAGTTCCGTCCATTGTCAGAAAACACTTCCACCGGCTTTCCGCGACGAGAAATAAATCTACGTAAGGTCATGATGAACGCATCTCTAGTCAAGTCACTCACGGCTTCCAAATGTAAGCACTTGTAACGGAGACAAACAAATAAACACAAATAACACTTTGTTGTCTTGGCCCCACGTCCTTTACGGAGTATATAAAATGGCCCTGCCATGTCAATACCAACAGCACTAAAAGGAAAATCAGTTGTAACACGTTGAGGCGGCAGATTACCCATCTTTGGAACCAAAGTTTTTCCTTGCACATGACGACATCGCACACAATTTCGAACTGTGCTTCTAGCTAGAAGTCGACCCTTGACAGGCCAAACCACCTGTCGCACTGTTGCAAGCAGCAGTTGGGGACCAGCGTGCATATTTTGTTGTGTTCATATTTAAATATTAATTTGCATAAATGGTGTGCTGAGTCTAAAAGAATTGGATGCCGTTTGTCGTAAGGACAATTAGCAGCGTCTATCCGACCACCAACACGTATCAAACCGTCACCATCAATAAATGGTGAAAGTGACAGAATATTTGAATTAACCTTCAATGGTTTTTTGTTTATTAACAATCCGTAATCGACTGAAAAACTCTGACGTTGAGCTATGGAACATAGAGACTTGAATGCATTATTTAATTCATCGGATGACAAACCACCTGACAATTTGTTTCTAGGATTGCTTATATTATGAATGAACCGATAGACGTAGCCCACCGCTCTCTGGATTCTGCTTAGACTTGAAAACCTATCAAAATCAATAATTGGGTCTTTAGATAAGTCATTGTAAACCATCACATTATTGCAATTGATATGTGTTCCTTTATTACATTGAATAGGACCACCAATAAGCCAACCAAACAATGAATTTTGCAATTTAGGATTTTCCGGACCTAATGATTTTTGTTCGCATTTTAAAATGTCCCAAAATAAGTCTGCTCCTATCAAAATATCAATGGAACCAGGACGATCAAAAGTCGGATCGGCTAATGTGATGTTTTCGGGCAATTGCAAGGCGTGTCGACTAATTGGAAATGTAGGAAGATCCCCAGTCAGTGTTTCAAGCACAAAACAACCCAATTTCGACTCAAATTTATGATTTAACGAATGTATCCAACCAGGAAACTTTCATTTATAGTTTTGTTTGATGAACATCCTATACCCACAATCTTGACCGATGCAGGAATTGGATCCAGTGATAGCCTTTCTTGTAAACATCTGGTAATAAATGAGGACTGACTGCCGAATCCAATAAGGCACGAACCTGAGTGGTCTCCCTTGTCACAGGATTTGAGACGTTAATTACAGCGGTAGATAATAATACTTGATTACCTTCTTTAGCAAAGTTTACGAGAGGTTTAGTCTCTTGGACTTGTGCTTTGTTGACCTTAGCGGTCTCAATTGAGTGTAGTAATGTGTTGTGTCGCTGATTGCATTGCCTACATGGCCCCATTCTACATTGAAATTGTGAGTGACCTTGACGTAAGCAGTTTGAACATAATTTGTATTTTGTTACATCAAGCAATCTATCCTGAATGGACTTATTCCTGAAAATGTGACAGTCATATATTCTGTGACATTCCCCACAAATAATACAGGCTAAAGTGCCATTAATACTTTGGTTACTTACGCTGAATGACTTGGTATTGGATTTATGTTTATGATAGTTATTTGAATTGCTAGAATTAGGGAAAGATTTATTATGAGAATTATAGCTTCCCTGGTGGGATGACTCGAGTACAAACGCTCTATTAATTAAAAATTGTTTAAACTGCTCGAAAGTAGGTATATCACTCAAGGTATTACGTTCTTCTTCCCACTTCAAAATTGTATTATTGTCAAGTTTCGAAGTTACCATATAAATAATTAAAGTATCCCAGTGGTCAGTAGGTTGACCTAAACTGGATAGGGCGCGTAAATTCTTAGATACGTTGTCAATTAAATATCTTAAGGAGCCTGCAGATTCAACGTTTATCTGTCGTATGTTAAATAAGGATTTTAAATGGTGATTAATAAGTAACCGTTTATTATTGTAGCGATCATAAAGTAATTGCCAAGCATGTTTATAATTAGATACAGAAATTTCAATATTAGAAAGCACACGAGCCGCATCACCCTCCAGATAGGAAATCAAATAATGGAATTTTTGAATGACTGAGATGCGTTCATTATTATGAATTAAATTGGTAAAAGTATCGCGAAATTCAAGCCAGCGAAAGAATGATCCGTCAAATTTGGCTATCTGAATCTGTGGAAGCCTTACATTACAATCGTTTTGTTCGAGACTGCATTGAGCTTCTTGAAATATAGATTACGTCTTCTGTGATCTTCCTCTAAGGTTTTTAAATTATATTGTTCTTCGAGAATAGTTTTGGCTTGAGCCATGTAAAGTATAAGATCATGCTCAATGCATTCCCTTTCATCAATTTCCTGTTCCAAACAATCCGCGTTCAATAATTCGATTTGAGTTTGCAGCTCGTCATATTTAGCAGACAAGCCATCGAATTTGTTCGCCCTCAATGAAAGCTCAGCAACCTCGATAGCCGTCAGCTTAGGCTGCCCCGTAATTTTAATAAGGTAGTTTTTAAATTTTGTTATTTGTCCTTTAATTGAGCTCCTTTTTACAAATAGATCCTTTAATTCCGCCATTGTCGCGTTGCAATTGAATTTAAATATATTTTAGTATAAGGTAGGTAGAAATATTAATTACGGGTAGCCTATTAAGAAAGCATTAAATCTAGGAATAATAAGGAAAATGTACGCTCACGCTCCTCATCCGGCGACTCCGGGTACACCAAAATCAGCCAGCAGTTCTCAGCTCGTGCAAAGTTAATTGTTTCACCTTTATCTTAAAGCAGGTCCGACTTCAATCTCGTATTCGATTTGGCTGAAATAGTCGGCACACAACGGTAAATATCGCGAATAAACTAGAGCTAAACAAACTGTGGCTTGACAAACAATGAATTTATTAAAAAATAGTTTAACATAAAATAATAATTTTTTGAATATTTTAACGGTGGATAGTAGGTAGATTATCATAAAAGTATCTAAATTTCGCACAAATGGTAGGCTTTCCTGTATGACTGTAGATGATTTTGGAAGAATATTTAAATAGGAAGGAAGGAAGGATACACAGGGCACTTATCTGATTGATTCTGCTGCGAGGCGAGGCTTTAGCTGCGTCACTGCTCGGCGAGGATTTTCGAAAATACTGCCCCAATAGTGTGTATCTTTTTGTTTTGTGAAGTATGTATTGCTGCCTTTCTTCAATTCTCCAATATTTCCGTTATTTGCAAGTAGCACGAATACCTAGTGCATACTCAGTCGACTGTCTTCTTGATTTTTGTATAATTTCTTATTGTCCTGTCACGGTCGCCAATTTATGTCTCGTCGGGAACATAACGGAGTTTAAAATTAAACTCAAAATCCACTTCGGATAAATATTTTAATAAATATTGGTGAAAATTACAGAGCTCAAAACTATTCGTGACAATCGTTTTAGAAGAGGAGGAATATTAAAATGTGAAGGTAACTCGATTATTATCCGTATTGCCTACGGTTGACCAAAAGCAACACATTGCTTAGTTGTGTGATTGCGCTTAATATTCTAGCAGGAATTCGGCGTGAACAACATTTTTTATTTATCATTTTCATTTTCATTAAAAAAAAACAGTTCAAATATATGCGCCATGTGTCGCAGGGATACAAAATGGCCACAGCTTAGCATTTGGTTTGCCAACAGCAAACTGCTGATTTTCAACTATGACCAGCCGCGGACTTTTAGCCGAGCCTTAGAAATGACAATCGTGATTACATTAGAAATTTAATTATGGTATTACAATACAATTAATTAATAAATTAAAATAAAGTGAATTGAATAAAAATAATAACCAAAATTAAAATAAATAAATTATACCTCATAATATGCATTAAGTCTTATTTATAATATGCATTCCATCAATTGTATTGTTAATTAAAATCATCACTAAATATAATAAAAAAATTCATAAATATTCAATAAAATATTTCAGTTCATTGTACATATAAGGAACCCCAAAATATTCTTTTTTTTTGGTTTCTTATCAAAATTTTCTAGCGGTTCAAAGAATACATATACTGACAAAGTTTGAACAGTGTATCGCTAATAGTTTCGGAGAACAAAGGGGTGTGACATTCGAACGGACAGACAGACATACATGACGAATCTACAAGGGTTTCGTTTTTTGTTATTTGGCTACGGAACCCTAAAAAGGGGAATATAACATAGAATCATCTTTACATTCGAAGCGTATAGCACGTATGTATACCACTACAAGTCAAGCGGAAGAGATTTGGGTGAAATGCATTTCCAATAATTCTCAGTTACGATATTTTCCTACTGATTTGATCCCATTTCGCTAATGGAGTCCGGTGGGCGGTTCCATTACACGAGATTGATATTTCTCGATTACATTTATACTACTTTTTTATTCTACGACCTCACCTTAGAGGTCACAAAGATTATGCGATGGAAATAATATACCATGACATGCTAAGGGGAAGTATAATTCAAGACGTTGTTATTTATTCAATGTAAAACGTAAGCTCGATCATTTTCTCAATAAATACGTTAATAGAAACGTCATCGAACGAAATCATTTAAAAATAAAGAAGTTAAAAACTAGGTTGAATCTAACCGGAGAGGTAGCCGGCAAGAAACTTAATAATTACTTCTTCATTTAAGGCTTTGTTAATCAACTATACACGGCATACAATACAAACACAATGTAAAACAAGCGGTTTTTATTCAAAAAGAGCACAAATTTACAATATTCATTTCTATGTATAATTTTTATTATTCATTTAACTAAGAGCGTCGGTGGCTCAATGGTGTGGACTGTCGCCTTCTTACCAAGAGGGCTGAGGTTCGAATCCCGACACATACCAATGTGTTTTCGAATTTTCGAAAGTATATGTACGTTATCTACGGTGGAGGAAACATCGTGAGGAAACCTTCATGCACGTCTGCGAAGAGATTCAAAGGTTGTGTGTGAAGTCGTCCAATCCGCACTGGGTCCGCGTGGACGACTAAGGCCTTTCATCCTATACGGGTAGGCTCGTGCCCCTCGGTGGGACTTTAATAAGCTGGTGATGATTTACTAACTAATAATATGCATGTATATATTAGTTTGAGATGGTTTTGTATTCTCACGTAAACGTGAGAGAACATAAATAAACTGATTTCCATTTTCATTGGTACTATGTTCTGTTAGTACCTTTTATACACTAAGAAAAAAAACCACACGATTCATAAGCTTTCAAGGAACACGTACACAAATGTAGGACTAAAATAAATATCAAAGTCAAACATAACGTATACAATTTAGGTCTCCGAGAAGGCACTCACCAATATTAAATACATCGAGCACCGTTTTCGAGAGCACTCCTTAGACCAAAGGGAATAAGAAAGAGCTATTTTGGTAGAACACATTGCGTTTTAAATATTAACAATATCTTTTGTTTTTATTGCGAAGGTCTATAACTTGATAAAAATATAACCCTCCTGCGGCAGTCGGGTAAAAAACAATAAAATTTGTAAGCTTTATTTTTACATATGAACATTTATGCCAATATGCCTTCTTTTATTATTGGTTTGATTTAAGAATATTAAACTGCACTAAGTCGTTAATATTTTTCACAATCAGCTCATTATGCGTTCCCACCGAGTATGAGCCTAACCGTAAGGGTGTGCCTTAGTCGTCCACGCAGGCCCAGTGTGGATAAGTCGACTTCACGCACAACCTTTGAATTTTTTCGTAGACGTGCGCAGGTTTCCTCGCGATGTTCTCCTTCACCATAAGAGCGTTAGATAACATACGTATAATTTGGAAAATTTGAAAAGACATTGGTATGTGGCGGGATTTGAACCTGCGCTCTTCTAGACGGAAGGCCACAATTGGTCAACACCAATGAGCCACCGACGCGCTATTAAGTATTTATTGTACAATAATTAATTCACTGTCGAATTAAAATAGACAGCCTTGGTTGAAGTCGCCAGAGCCAAGACTCTATCCCCGTTCAGGTTCAATTCACTTCACATGTGGTACTTAACAATCAAACTGCAAATTTGATATCCCGGTACACTTTAAATGTTGTCTACTGGTGTCTACAATGAATTGTCTACTTTTTTTTGGTGTAGACAATTAAAATCTACCATAAAACAATCACCATTGAGTACAAAATTGTACTATGTAGACAGAATAACAATTCTACTAGCGCATATTAAATTTATCGGAATTGGAACCCTTTTTTTAATTAAATATAAAATATAAATATCCACTGACATTCACACAGCGCCATCTAGCCCCAAGTTAAGCGAAGAAGCCTGTGTTATGGGTACTAAACAAGGGATAAACATACTTATACACATGTTTTTTTTTTGTAAATACATACATATTATATATAGAAAACACCCAGACTATTACAAACAGACATGTTCATGCACACAAATGTTTGTACTGCCCGAAGATCGAACCCGGAACAAATGGGTCGTCAAATGTTTTTTTTTAATTATCAATGAGTTTACGTTTGGCCTCAGTCTCGCCTGATAGGAAGCGATGACGAGGCCTATGATGGTACACGTTTACCCAGAAAATGCCTATTCATTCTGGCCTTGAATACACCGAGGTTAGGCCTCTGGAAACACAGAAGCAGGAAGAGCGTTCCACCCTTACCGCCATCTTTTAAAACAGTTTTGCAATTACATTACTTTGCCTTTTCTGGTACGAAAATGCTAACGTATCATTATAGTTAGTTAGACGACCCATTTGGTGTAATGGTTGAGACGTCGGCTACTACACCAAGGGTTCCGGGTTCGATCCTCGGGCAGTACAAACACTTGTGTGCATGAATTGCACTGTTTGTATTAGTCTGAGTATTTCTATATATAATTAGCGTATGTATTTACAAAAAGTAAAAGTATGTTTATCCGTTGTTTAGAACCCATATTACAGGCATGCTTAGTTTGGGGCTAGTTGACGCTGTGTTGAATATATATATATATTTAGTATATATAATTTGGCATATCAAAGTTACGTATGATGTTAAAGTTATGGAACATTACTGCGCGTGGTTCGAATAGTATGGCACGCATGAAAGGCCGTCCTGGATATCACTGGCGGATGAATGCTGTGAATCGGCATTGTTTTCATTGCGTTATTATATAGTAAATTGTGAGTTATTTATAGTATCTTAATTTTTTGTTCACCTGATAACCTACGAGTAAGATCAACAAAAAACTAACTTGATGCACCATTCATAATTGAGAACTCGTTATACGTGGCGAGATTTGACCTGCGCCCTCCTGATCGAAGGCAACAGTCCACACCATTAAGCCCGGGACGCAGATCTTATATGAGATATTTCTATTATTTTTTTGACGACCCATTTTTGTAATGGTTGAGACGTCGACTATTACACTAATGGTTCCGGGTTCGATCCCTGGGCCCACAACATTTGTGTACACGAACATAATTGTTTGTATGGGTGTTTTCTAGTTTAATAAGTATAATTTAAAAAACATAAATATGTTTATCCGTGTTGTTTAGTATCCATATTACAGGCTGATGCTTAGTTAGGCTAGATGGCGCTGAGTGAATGTCAGTGGATATTTATTTATTTCACGTCAAAGAAAACTACGATATTTCGTTCACCACCAAAGATTAATCCTATTAAGTTAAATATGGTTATTACATAAATAAGTACCTTATTACGTTGGAATACAGTTCACTAAGTAACGACCCAACGAAATGATACAGAATATATAATATAAATATGGTATGATTGGACGAATTCAACAAACGCTGAATGGTGTATTAATATCTATTCCCTTTCAGATACTAAGCCAACATTAATTGAAATAATCGATTGCCTAAGGGATAATTATATTTGCTGTACAAAATAGTATTGGCGATCAAAATTTACTAAACCAAATATGGGTCTTTTTAACTGCACAGACTCAAAAGTCTCTGCATTTAATAAAAGATTTATGATCAGGAGTTAACAAATTAACTGCTTATTAAAGGTCTCTTAAAAATGGTCTCGTTTCTTCCACCGTAAGAGTATCGGATTAACGTACATATAATTTCGAATATTCGACGAGACATTGGTACGTGGTGAGATTTGAATCTACACCTTACAGATCGGAAAGCAACAGTCCACATCAATGAGCCACCGACGCTCTTAAAACCAATACAAAAGATTTTCGATTACTATTTTCGTTATTGTTCAAAAAGGTACATTGATTTTTTTAGATATCGTGTTCAACAAGTACAAAAAGGTAATTTGTTTCTTCAAATATGAATTTCGTTAATACATTTCAACATTAAAGTAGCCGTAAACAATATGTTAAAGCTCAACACTACGCCAATAACACGCATGGCCACATTGACAGCCAATTTCAACAGTCAAAAACTGACGATTTTCCTCATAAGCCCCATGCTGGATTAATCGAAACCCATGACAACCATCAAAGGAACTACGCACAAAACCGTGTGCTCATGACAAATCGGTTGTGCACAAAGACGCGAAACAAAGCATTCGTAAAGGATATTATATGAAAATCATTTTCGCTTTGATGTTAAAAAAGGAATGCCGAGCGGTATCCGCGATAAAGTTCCCTGCCCACTGCGGGGTACGTCGCGACCCCCTGTAGATTCGTTCAGATTCTATTCGCGATGCTGACGTTTCAAATCCTGGCAGGGTCGCCATGCAATGTGGGAACCGGGAGACTGAATGAAACTAGTATATTGATTGCACTCCGAATATAATCATCATCATCAACTCATTAAACGTCCCCACCGAGGGGCACGAGCCTACCCGTATAGGGTGATTAGGCCTTAGTCGTCCACGCGGGCCCAGTGCGGATTGGACGACTTCACACACAACCTTCAAATCTCTTCGCAGGCGTGCATGAAGGTTTCCTCACGATGTTTTTCTTCACCGTAAGAGCGTCGGATAACGTACATATATTTTCGAAAATTCGAAAACACATTGGTACATGTCGGGATTTGAACCTCAGCCCTCCCGGTAGGAAGGCGACAGTCCACCGATGCTCTATAATGTCGTGTATTAAATGACTTACAACTATGCTTAGAATGTCTATGTGTGAGGGAGGTTGCTTACATACACTACAAAAGAAATATGTAGTTAAATACTTAGTAAACGTTTTTTTACATATTTAGAGCTTTATTATAATATGTGGTTTCTTTCTTTGTTCAAATTTACTAGATTACATTCATAGATCATAGCTCTTGGACAGACTGTGCAATGCCCTAAACAAATGAGTGTACCCTAACATAGAAGTAAATATTTACCTTTATTTTTAATCGGCTTCAAAAAAGGAGGTTACTCGATTCGACCGTATAAATGTTTTTTAGGTTTGTTCGCGAATATCTTCGTCGTTTATGAACTGATTTTGATGATTATTTTTTGCTGAAAAGAATTCTCTTTTACCTTTTTTTTACTTCAGAGGAGGTCCCACTTTATGGAATTCAGGGTTTGATAATGATCTGACTTCAAATTTTTGAAAGAATTATTGAACTATTTCTATTTTTTGCGTTTTAGTTTGGAGTCGGTATTTAATTGTTAATTTATTGATTATTTTTTAACTACTGTAATTATTATATTAACTTTTATACTTGTCATGAATAAGTGCTTATTAGAACTGTAACTTGAAGAAATGTACTTTGATGATAATAATTTTCTTTTGCACGCAGGGTAACGCAAAATAAAGTAGGTACTGGCATATATTCATGATTACACATAATTTCGCGGGATACTTCACGTTTTACCTTGGAGGGCGCAGGTCGCAACCCAATAAAATTACATCAAACTCTTTCAGCTGGGGTCACAAGTCTCGACCTCCGAATCAACCTTTCTCCGAAGGTCAAACTGGACGTCCGACACAAAATTGAGTTATTCGATTACACACATATAAATTAGTTTAGTATGTCAGATGGCATTTTCTCGGTCCGGTGCCCTTTGGCAGAGATACGAGATTTGCTTATGTGGATATTTGACTCAAGATGGCCGACTTCCTTTGAGATGTGTAGACGAATTCGAATAAGTTTTTTTCGAAACAGTCGCCATGCAAAACTGAAGTTATTGAACTGTTATTTTTTTAATTTCCCTAAAAGACCTTTGTGATTATAATTGTATGTTTTGTTGGCTGTTCTTAATAAATGAATATCACAATTAATTCTTAAATTCATAACACATTACACTATTTAATTGTCACTTCCAATCTTATGAGTTCTCAGATAAACAATGAAAATCTAAATAGACAATCTCGCTCAAAAAGTGTCCGTGGCAAAATTTTGCCCATAGCGTCAGTTGGGCAAAATTTTTATTCATAATCACGTCGCTTACTACAAGTCAAAGTGACATAATAGTATGCTCGTGTTTTGATTTTGCACCCATTCTATGACGCCTTAAGGTCAAATTTTAATGAATAATTTTATGACATAAATATAACAATAAGTTAACGTATGTGTCATTTTTTTGTTATTTCTTTGTGATCGTGTTATTATATTGTTGATCTAATTTATTTATTTTATTTATTTATTGATTTTATTTTACTTTAATTATAACGTTTAATAGGTAATACAATAATTAAAGCTGATATTACAATAAATAAATAAAAAAATTCTCTCTCTA
>PQWD01000999.1:138001-168330 GCA_019425675.1 Leucinodes orbonalis
GCGACTGCCATGTACCGCATGACATGGTACTAAACTAATTTGGAAAAGACAATTTCAATACCAATAACAAACTTTTTTATAGCTCAGTTTTATATCAAATGACGAAATTTACAACCCAAGGCGCTTTTTTCCAGGGTTTCCGACATCCTTAAGGCTGAGAATAAAGATGTAGTGAAATGATTGTACCAAACCCAACGTTGCCTGGAAGCGGTTACTGAGCGTGAACCATAAAACGCCAATATTGAAACTGCATCAAGTTAAAGTTTTCACAGTGAATTGTAAAACTTCCATCACGAGACTGTTTACAAAATCTTTGTGGTTGGATTCTTGGAAGTTTTGCCAATGTATCTTATGTATATTCAATATTTAAAGTCATCTTTCACTTGTTTATTGATCATCTCAAGTCACAAAGTTGCATTTCAGAAGTGGTTCAATAAAATCCTATGATACGGATGTTTTAGTAACACAACAAACAAAATTGTGTCACACAACATTCTTGAGGAATAACATAACGATGTACGTAATATGTACAAATTTATTTTAACAAAGTGTTGACTTACAAGTATTTGAACATAAAATATGGGTTCTGGTTATTATGTGCTTCTGCTGTCCATCAAAATACTTATCAGATATTAAACCAATTCCCTCGTATCATAAATTTTAGCTCTCGATAAATAAGACTCCTTATCTACAAATGTTATTGCCATTTCTGAACACCAAACCAACTAATAAAACATTAAAGCCATAAATTATTGTCACTTCGAGGTTTATGTGTCCTATTCTTTACTGGCCAATGAATAACAGGCTGAGTGCGAGAGAGAGGGTCAAAGCGTAATAATATATCAAAGCGTTCCTCGAAATTTCATTTGGAATAAAGACTCGCAGATTCAATTCCCTTATCTCAGCCATTTTGACAATGGCCCACAAGGTGAGCGGGTTAGACAGTTCTATATAAATGTTAATCTTGACCGTTCCGAAGTGGCACTTATGACCCAAATGAGTTCCAATCTTATCCATTGTTCAGTTTAAGTTCGCCGTAAAGTCGCTTGCAGTGAGCTGACGTGGGTCGATGGAATTCCGTAATTGAACTTAAAAATATCGTTTACTAAAATTGTTTTCAAAGAACTTAGGTCGATAACACATATGAAAAGATTTAACTGAAACGCAATTCGAAATATACTTATAATTTAAACACTAGGTAAAAAGTTTAATTTTTGAGTCGTATATAATCAAAGGCGGCAAAGTAGGGTTGATCTGAATTTTGATAGTCGAAATATAACAGTTATTCATTAAAAAAAAAGTCATTTTTCTTACGTGTTTTTGTAGAGTTTATCGCCATGTTTGACAATAAAGTGAACACAGAATTAACATTTGAATTTTCAGTAAGTTCAAATATTTATCTCATTTTCGCCCACCGACCTACTTTGCCGCCTTTGATTTATACGACTCATTTAACAAAATATAATTTTACCTTGACACGCAATCAAAAAAGAGCGTAAAGGAACAAATATTTATTATATTATGCGTGTCGTGCAAATATAAGTCGTTTGTATATGTATATTATCAAACTTGCCATAAAAGAGGATCAAGTAATAGCACACTGATCCCAAAACTAGATTCACTTGTACCTTATTTTTCTTTCAAATTCAAATTCAAATTCAAAATTCTTAATTCAAATTAGGCTTACAAAAAGCACTTATGAACGTCAAAAAATATACAAAAATATAATAAAAAAAATTAAAATACTAAACTAAAAATATGAATTTTGATGCTTTGAAAAAAAAGCACCCAAGAAAACTCAACAGTGTAGCCTTTTTTAAAAACGATTACTTAATGTAACAATATATCATAAACACTGAAATAGCTGAGCAATTTAAGACCAAGGATTTTTATCACATAAATATTCGTCAATAGTGTAGTACCCTTTTTTAGACAGGTGGTTTTTTATTCTAGCTTTAAACATGTGTAAAGGTAACTCGACAATATTCTGCGGTACCTTATTGAAAAACTTTATACATCTTCCTATAAAGATTTACCTACTTTATGTAGTCTCAAGTCCGGAACAGCAAGTTTGTTTCTATTCCTAGTATTAAAATTGTGTGAGTCACAATTTTTTTAAAGGTATGATAGTATTTAACGGACGTAAATTAAATTTTCATAAATATATTGTGATGCTACAGTCATTATATTTATTTCTTTAAAAAGTTCCTTAAGAGAGTCACGGGGTCTAAGGTTGTAGATAAAACGAATAGCTCTTTGATCTTTTAATTCTTTATCGAGGTACTGTTTTCAGATTTCACGAAGCATATATAATAATAATATACTTGTATATTGATCTATTATTATTCGTGTTTCTAATATATAATGTTAGTCATTAATATTTGAACGTTTAAATTGTCTAATGTATATGTAACATTTTCTAACATTTAACAGTGTCGCCATCTTTGATTTGTAGACAATGGTAATAGTTGGTCTTTAAGCTTTTAGTATTAACATTTCGTATATTTAATTACTGTACTAAATTAAACTAAGTTGTCAAATGGTTTATTTAAATATTTTGTAGCTTGTATTTAAATATTTTGTAACAATTGTATCGAAATATAATAATGTAACATTTATTTAAACTGAAGTGGTTCAGTGGCGCTTTATGAATACTTTTGTTGATTATTTAGTAAAGTTATAATATTGACTTCCGATTAAAGGGTATAAATACTGATTGTAAGCATGCAGTCGCTGAATTATCTTGTAAAGTGTGAAAGAATAAACATCTCTTGTGGACACTGTTTTACTGTTTTTATACACTATCAATAAGTATCTAACAGTGACACCAAAACTCATGACAGTTATTATCGATCTTGAATTTCGAAACGTCAACTATTCATAATTCTCTCATACGTAACAATAAAAGACATGTTACTGAAAGGCGGTATTTGCCACCAATGAACTAATAATTAATTGCCAATACACATCTCTCGTATTCATGCCTATTGATGTTTCTGTTATAATAATTATTTTAACGTTTGTTTGGGTGTATTCAATACGAGTACATAAGATAGTAATAGCACTCATGAAAATACGTTGAGATAAATTTAAAACTGATTCGTTTTATTATATAATTCGACGATATTATATATTTTTTTATTAAAAGTAAACAATATAAACGATACTTTTACTATTTCAATAAAAATAAAAAATATGTTACGTGTCCTTGAATTCACGAATAATTTAATAAGTTGCTGACGTTTTGGCGTTCAGTTTGATAAGAAAGCAACAATTTTTTTTCAAAAATGTTTGAAAAAAATAGCTTGAAGTTGTACTTCTACTGATCGAGTCGTACTTGTACAAATAATGTTTTGTCATTTACATCCTTAACGTTGACTTGTTAGTAGGTATACATTTAATATGTATTTTGTTGCTGGAAGCTTTTCCCAAAACGCCAATCAAAGTAATAATTAATTAACCACGTCTGTCGATGTGTAATTGTATCGGTGGCGGCCATCTTGGTTATTCGTTGAGAGTTACTTCAGTGGGTTTGTTTTCATTTATAATTGACAGTTTTTTTTTGTAATATTTGTTTTTAGTATTTTAAAAATAACTCATTTTTCAAAGATATCTTGTTCAAGGTAAACGGTATTCATTGCATTCAATTGGATCACTCGTAACCCAAAACGTAATTAATGTTCATAGTACAACAAGTTTGACGAGTTTTGTAAGCTTAATTTTTTTTCACATGTTAAATTGGCTCTTCAATACTGGTTCTAAGCAGGCGTTATATAGATTTACTTAAGGTTTAGAGTTACAATAGCAATATCTCCATTGAAACAATAAAGGTCAGCTATTTACGCTTAATAATGCCAAAAAAAGTGTTGTCGCTAAGCAGACCTATTAATAACTATACAAACATTCCTGTTTATTTGGATCAAGGCCCGGATCACGTTGGAGGGGCACGTGACGTCACCAACCACGCCCCGGGGAGAGCTGCTTCTCTAATTTAACTTCTCAATGGTGCCCATCGATAATCGATTCGATTCCAAATGCTTGGAGTGATTTGGCACAGATATAATGAGGTTCAGGCTTGATTGGATCGCAAAATTTGTGAAGTGCCAGTGGGTTTTATTAAATAAATGAGTTAATTTAAGGTCGAGCAACGTTCCTCAAAGTTCAAATAATATAAAAAAGAATAAAATAAAAAAAATAACTTAGTATTATGAAACAGTAACTTTTACAACTATGACAGATTTAATGTACCATACACAAAAATGAAAGTGGTATATCCTATTCTATTGGCTTTACGAACATTTTCTGATATAAATATTGACTCATATTTTCAATCGTACAGTACCAAACAACGTCGGTCGCAGTAGCATTTCATAATGAAAATACCATCATTTTTTTTATTTAAATCAATGGTAATCTGTATACATTAAGGTAAATACGCCATCCGTGCTTCAAAAACGAAACGCCGAAGTGAGTACAGTTTGTACTCTTTTGTTTAGGTAAATATACTATTTAACCAATCGCATATGCTAGACATAGGTCTCCCCCATTTAGGTAAATGTACGCTCATCCGAAGTAAGTGTTATGTGTGCTGTCACTGCATTCGGAACACCTTTTTCGATTGTTTTGAGAGCATATCACGAATCTATACTTTTTTTTACATTATTCATTTAAAATCATACAATATATTCTAAAGTTATCCACAAATTTTGTCATAAGCGCCACGTGCTACGTAGATATGCGGTACATTAATATTCAAATTCCGCACCCGGGGACTCGGTGCTAACGTGAAACTTAAGTGAATTGTTAATTGACCATCGATTCGTGATTTGCCAGACTAATTGGCGCCAATTCCAAACGGCTGCCATGTTACCAATGATGTAAAAAGTATAGAATCGTGATATGCTCACAAAACAACTGTAATAAGTGTTCCGAATGCAATGACACCACACATACACATTTATTTCGAGTGAGCGTACATTTGCCTACAACTGTATTCTCTTTGGCGGTTCGTTTTTGAGGCACAGGTGGCGTATCTACCTTTATTTATACAGAAAAACATGGCCTGTTGCTTGTATAAGTATATATCTAAAAAGCGGAAACCTTTGCCACAGGTATTTTTTTAAGTGATAAGTGAACGAACGGGTCAGTCAGCTCTATGATTTGGTGGTTAGTGATACGTGTACAGTGTTGAAGGAATTTTAAAACAGTAGGGAGCCATTTTTTTTCGTCAACACTGACAACACTTTTGGACAATCGGTGATTCAGCATGTAATATCCTAATTAAAAAAGTAAAATCGCACAAACTGATGTTTTCTGTGGGATACGAACCAACGACCTCCGGGTTACGCAACCGAGTGCTGTACCAACTGGACCACGGGGGCAGTCGTTGTATTATCATCCAAAATTCTACCATCTTTGATGCGGAGTTGCGGACCTATATCCTCAGTAATTAGTACCTTTAACTACAAAATGTATGTGCATAGCCTTTCTACGTTTTTCTGATAGGTAGTACCTATCTTTATATAATAAATCATTGTGCATCAATATAATAAACATAGGTACTTTGTTTTAAAATGTTTCTCATAATACTTCGAAATGTACAAACGCACAAACTAACCTATATTCCATTGAAATAGCAATGCAGCATTTCCAGATCAATTTAATCGCACAAGCCGCGGATGTCACGATGACAATATGGCGTCACAACAAGATGGCGTACCGCAGCGAAGCGCGTAATTACCCGACTACATAATGTCATGGGGTACGCCGACGGAGTTTACGAGACTCATGGCTAAATAGAAATAGTTGTGAAGTCTCTGAATTGATTATATCACCCGATGGCAGGTAACGGCCTTGTGTTCGTGGCTGGAATATGTAATTTTGATTTTAATATCTGTAGGCATACGAAGCATATCTATACTAATATATAAAGCTGAAGAGTTTGTTTGTTTGTTTGAACGCGCTAATCTCAGGAACTACTGGTTCGATTTGAAAAATTCTTTCAGTGTTAGATAGAGTATTTATCGAGGAAGGCTATAGGCTATATATCATCACGCTACGAGCAATAGAAGCGGGACAGCAATGAAGAATGTTTCAAAATCGGGGTATTTTTTCATACTTGGAGCTTCCGCTGCGTACGCTAAGTAAACGTAAAGAGTCATGTGAGAGTATTGTTCTCCTTTTAAAGGTCTACAAAAAAGTCCGCAATAGCATATGTCTATCTTTTAAGGTTAGCTCACTATAACATATTTTTTGCTAAAAAAAAATCTGAAATTGACCCCGAAACCTTTAAAGTTGGAGGGAGGGGGAATCCTATGTATAGTGATAAATGTAAGTACCGTGTTATCCCGAATTTAATGCGAGCGAAGCCGCGGGCAAAAGCTAGTATGTTCATAAAATTGGATGAATTGAGGCACTGGGTGGTAATCGCCATCTCTGAAAGAGTGTTATTATAATTATATGTCAACATTTTTGTGCCCAAAATTATTATTGTGATACTGTCCTAAGAGATGGCTCTAAGGCCCCAGCAGGCTAATCGCGTTATTTTAAAACGAATCATCATCATCATCAGCTCATTAAACATCCCCACCGATAGCAACAGCCTATCCTTATCGGGTGATTAGGCCTTAGTCGTCCACGCGGGCCCAGTGCGGATTGGACGACTTCACACACAACCTTCGAATCTCTTCGCAGGCGTGCATGAAGGTTTCCTCACGATGTTTTCCTTCACAGTGAGAGCGTCGGATAACGTACATATATTTTCGAAAATTCGAAAACACATGGTACGTGGCAGGATCTGAACTTCAGCCCTCACGGTAGGAAGGCGACAGTCCGCACCATTGAGCTACCGACGTTCAAAACGAAACGTTTCGATTATATTATGGGTGTAGTTACGATATCCTTCCTCTGTCCTATAATTGTTAACTTTTTCGATATTCGGTATTGCCATAAGATTAAGTTTCAATCTAAGCTAAACTAGCAGTCAAATGGTTTTAAAATATTTAAAAGTAGTATTTCGGTCCCAGTGTAGTTACGTTATCCGCTCGAACGTAGCACGCGCGTCGACAAAAGATTCATGTACTGTGTGTTATGAACTTATGAATTTCCACCCGAGCTATAACAACCGCTTATTTCTGTCAAAATTTAGAGCGATCGGCCTGCAGATCAGGCGATCCAAACTGTTCAGATGAAAACGAACGCATTCTTTTTTTTATTGAACAGGAGGCAAACGAGAATAGAGATCACCTGATGATGCAAGACCTCAGGTCCCAGAAGTGCGTTGCCGGCCCTTTAAAAGTGTGCACGGGTAGGCTCGTGCCCCTCGGTGGGAACGAGCTTAATGAGCTGATGATGATAAATTCCATCACACACTCACCGGAATGTAACCTGTATAAAAAACACCGTGCTCACTTCTTACCCAGAATCGTGATGCACAAATGCAAGCTGCAGTGTGGCATAGGGGCCGGATGCCCCAGTTGGCGGGCTACAATGCGAACTCGTCTCACTGTCCTAAATTGCAGGCGGCTTTACTTACGCCCTGATTATTGCTGTTTGCCGGTAACTTGTTACCTTTTTGATGACTCGTTATTGTCGGTTCCGTGTGCGGTGCGCTTTATAATGCGTTTGTAGAGGTAGTATTGAGTTTGTAGAGTTTCTTAACTATAATGTAAACGCGTAAATTGGTAAGAATGTGTGTGTTATGTTACGCTAGAATTCCTACTCCGAAATAGATTTTGATAATAACAAAAATATAGCTTAAACAGCAGAAGAATAGAAAGGCTGTAGAAGTTCAATTATTCGCTGGTTTAACTCTCATCACACAATAGATTTTTATTTTTATTGGATGATACTCAATTTTTTTTGAGAGCGTCGGTGGCTCAATGGTGTGGACTGTCGCCTTCCTACCGGGAGGGCTGAGGTTCAAATCCCGACACGTACCAATGTGTTTTAGAATTTTCGAAAATATATGTACGTTATCCGACGCTCTTACGGTGAAGGAAAACATCGTGAGGAAACCTTCATTCAGGCCTGCGAAGAGATTCAAAGGTTGTGTGTGAAGTCGTCCAATCCGCACTGGGCCTGCGTGGACGACTATGGCCTAATCACTCTATACGGGTAGGTTCGTGCCCCTCGGTGGGGACGTCAAATGAGCTGATGACTCAAATTTAAACATATCTTACCTACGTCATCATAAAATATTGCTAACATTTAGGTCTATAATTTACTAACATTTCGAATTTTTCTTTCATAAAAGTATCAATTGGTCGCTTAATTATAAATATGTTATATGACATAGATATTCTATTCAAGCACGTTTAAACAAACATAAAACAAGCGATAAAATACTCGCCTGAAATCATTCTACCGGCAAACAGATAGCATACATTATGACTTCTCCATGGAGATAACAATTTTAGATTCATTCAAACCATAAGAAAGGGGAACCTCCTGAATCGTGACGTCGTCTTCCATCGTGAACGCACCGTAACAAAATGTTCTCGAATAAACATTTTAAAAGTCGTTCGTGTATTTCTTTGTATAATATTACAAATTCTAGAATCATCAGAAATGAAGTGAAATCCTTACAATAATATTTTTCAAATCTCACAAATGTCACTTGTTGAAAATTCGAAATATAATTGAATTTCAAAATTTCGGGGATCGGTGGCGCATTGGTATGAGTTTGCCTTCCGATCTGAAGAGTACAAGTTTAAATCCCACCACGTACCAATGTATTTTCGAAATAAATACATATTACATAAACATAGAGCTTTTATTTGTTTGCGTTCACCTCTAACAATACCAGCACCGAATACACCAGCGGCCCTAACTCCACCACACATTTAGGTACTGTCACGTTCGCCCTATTCACAAGTTAACAATACCCGGGTGTAATGTATTAACGAAAAATTCTATTATAAACGCAGCGGGGCGGAATTCTCACCATTCACCCGCCTACAATTTGTGAAACAAAGTGCTTTTTCAAAAGCTCCGGGCTGGTGTAATTAATATGCGATAATACCACCCCTCTTGTGTGCCACGGTGGCCATAAATCATGGGGGACTTTCGATATGTTTCGGTTATCATATTGTCTTGAGTGTATGTGTAAGTTTGGCGTAATATACACAGACTAGTACTTGTACCTTCATTGTTATGTAGGCTTTATGAAGTTCAGCTAAAATCAAAGTAAGAGCATCGTTCTAAAGTGCTTATCGTAAGCCAAAATTAATTATTGGATTTTTAATTCATTGTATTAATGCATTTATGAGGTGGTAGACTCAATACTGAGTCGTCTAAGTAGGTATCAACGCAGTGCCAGATATCGTCGTGAAACAGGAGTGTTATGCACTTTTGTGTTTCTGGATGAGCACTGTATGTGAAATTACCGGGTATAAGAGACCTAACATCTGTTGTCTCGGGTGACGGGCGCAGTGCAAGTTTGATGGGGGATAATAACTGTCCATCAGTTGTTGGTTCTACATCAATGCTGCTCTGTCATGGTTAGGCGTATCATTCCTAGTGAGCGTACGACCGTCCTGTACTCTTTTAACATAAAAAGTCCTTTGCATCCTTATCCACTATTAAATATGCAACCTTTTATGACAAGGACGTCATATGTAAAAAGAATATGATTGATTGTTTTATGTTTCTCTTCTCTTCACTATTTGTAAATGGCAGACGTTTTTCTTCTTATAATATAATATTTTTGATTTACCAAGAGTTGTTTCGCTGCATAAGTCGAGTATTCTTATCTCCACATATTTCTACTCTCGTATTTATGCTTTTGATAACCACCAAAACAGGGATCTGTTTTTTTTATAGCTTTCGGACTGAAGACGGGCAGTAAAATTACTGGATACGTCGACTTACTAGGTAGTAGTCTCGATACTTGATAGTCGTCTAAGTAGGTATGGGAAGAGGTACTTTAGCTAGTAAAATTTATGAGTATGAGAGACCTAACATCATTTCGGGTGACGGGCGCAGTGCAGTGTTAACGAATACTACATACTGTTATTAAGTGGAAGGCCGTGCCTTGCAGTGGGATGCTATAGGCTGATGAATGACTCATTATAATTTTAATACATTTCAATAGAATTATGGCATTTTGACCCGTACGAAATCTTCAAATGTGAATTTAAAATGCGTAGTGTGTTACTTACAAGGCAGATGACACAGAAGTTATTACGTTAAAAAGTACCTACATATACACATAAACATACGAAAACCACTTTCAATCAATCCACTAAAACACCAGCCAGTCAACAGTTCCTCGTGGTGTATGCGTAAACAAATCCCTCTTAGTTGTTTTATCCGAATGCCAAAGCAAAAAGGAGGGTAATGGCCGGGTGTTTCGGGGCCCGGGGTAATTAATATGCAATAATGCCACCCGCCAAGAAATGCTGGCGATAAATCATACAGCCGAGATCCGAGCTGAAGGATGAACGTGAGCACTGATGACATTGCGCGAAACTGGTAACAAGACTTTTTACTTTTTTTTTTTGGAGAACGTGCATAGAGCATTTTTTCTTTTTTTGTGGGTTAAGAGGTCAATGTATCTGTAGTAAGGTATTCAATGTTAAGGTAATGACTTGAACCTTTTATTTTCTTTAAGTGCCAGTTATATATGGCATTTAACTTTAACCTTACATGAACTTCTTGAGAGAACTCAAACTATGATATAACATTCAAATAAATATATTCGTAAATAAAATAAAACTGATAACACGGCACTTCACTTTCCCGCCAAGAAGTATACCATTTGAAATTATTTTCCTTGATAATAGGGTGAAAATACTAACTATTATAGTTTATTTTTAATTATCGTGGCTCTGAAAATAATCATCATCATCATCATCAGCTCATTAAACGTCCCCACTAAGGGGTACAAGCCTACCCGTATAGGGTGATTAGGCCTTAGTCGTCCACGGACCCAGTGCGGATTGGACGACTTCACACACAACCTTCGAATCTTTTCGCAGGCGTGCATGAAGGTTTCCTCACGATATTTTCCTTCACCGTAAAAGCGTCGGATAACGTACATATATTTTCGAAAATTCGAAAACACATTGGTACGTGGCGGGATTTGAACCTCAGGCCTCCTGGTAGGAACGAGACAGTCCACACCATTGAGCCACCGACGCTCATAAATAAATATAAGATAAGAAAATGTTAACGAGGGCTAAGTTAGTAAATACAAACAAACGTCGAAAAAAGAATGAAAACTAATGAAATTATAATTCTTAAATAATGTATTATTCACACTTCTTTCTCATTCAATATTCAGTTATAATTAACAGTGCAAGTTTCGAGTAAAAGCAATAAGAAATAAAATTGATTTGTAAGGACCTTTACCATAGAGAACTGCTACCACAATCCTATATCTTAATTAACTTAAGCAGAGAACCGAAAATGTCACCATAAGCTTTACTTTAAACGAGAGACGTCCAGCTACACTTGAAACCTCCCCAAGGTATGGTATGGTATGAACTCCAAGCTCACCTGAGCGTAATTACGAACTGTCGCCTTCGTTTGCCGACTCCGCGACAGCTCAACTTATATTGGACAAGCTTGTATCAGTATATTCACAATGGGTTTTGTTGGCACAAGCTCGAGTTTTGATGAATTGCTTAATTAACGGTGCATGGAGTAAGCAAATGTTACAAATTATGTAATGTCGCTTAGGTTTTGCGGTGCGAAGTTGGAAAGTGCTGGCGCAGCGTGTTGGCGGGGTGGCTGAGTAAATGTATATTAACTAAGAGATATAAAGTAATATTGCTGTCACATTTGGAACTAATTACATGTAAGAAAGAAAGAAAGAAATATATTTATTTGGTGCAATTCAATTATTACATTGTTAGTCCTTAAAATAATATTAAAAAAATAAAAATAATGCTAACAAAATGGTGGCCACTTAGCTATTGTCAAGACAGTTTTGTCAAGGCACTGGTTTGTATGTGTATTTTTTAAAGTGTACAAGACTGACAAGACGCTCACGAGATGGTGAGTGATATGCCTGACCATGATAGAGCAGCATTGAAGAAGACTAACAACTGATAGACATTATTCTCCGTCAATGCCACACTGCGCCCGAAACCAGACATATCAGATGTTAGGTTTTTTACCCAGTAATTTCACTAGCAATAGTGCCCTCATCCCGAAACACAAAAGTGCATAACACTCCTGTTTCACGGAATGATACCTGGCACTGCGTTGGTACCTACATAGACGATTCAGTATCGAGTCTACCACCTAGTTAGCACTTATTGATAAATGAGGTCTCAGTATTTCACAGTTCTAAATCGACACTAATTTTATAAAGGTAACAACATCTTCTTGTTAGACTTTAGTGGAATCTCAGGAAGTTTATATAAATATACTTTAAGATTTTCAAGTATAGGTAAATGTCAAATATTCCATGTGTTAGAAAAGCTAATTAGTTGATTAATTGTTAGGACTAATGATATATCAATGACCGTTGCTTTTTTGTTGAAACAAATTGGACATTCTATAAGCTGATCAATGATAAAAATATACAGAAATCTTGATTTACTTCATTTATTTGGGAAAAAAACAATACAAACTCCATTGTTTCACTTGAATATTTGCGTGTCAATCAGTCAAATGTTGTATTAATTGTACCGTTTAGTTTCCATCAATGACTCGTTGATTGGACTACTTTTTGATATTTTTTTAGTATTTCATAAATATTAGGTTAAATCCTAGATAAATCTCCCAATATTTTTGAAAACAGGTATCATAATGACTTAACTTATAGAATATAGTGAAAAACAAGTTGACATTACTTTAACCCATATTCCATTTTATGAAATTATTACATTTCTAAGTTATGAATTACAAACAATTAATTTATTATAATAAACAATTGCCTAACAATGTCGCCACCTTTAAAATAAACACCCAACACCGTTTCCCAAACTACACCAAATTAAATTCCTTACGTTTCAAACTGCTTAATTAGATTTCTGATACGATGAAATCTTCCGAAAATTCCCGAGCCAATATTGGCAATTCATAAAACAGAGCTCCGGCGACATTGTTTTAGATTTTGAAGCCAGTGTTGCCGTTCCATGGTCCACTATCGATAGGCCTATCGATAGTTTTGGCAATTTACGATGCTATCGATAGCTCCACAATAGTAAAAGCTTATAGCTTTTACTATTATACAGAAACATGTTTTCGATACTTTCGAAGCTTATTATCAATTTGATTATCGATACTATTGCTTCTGATTATTGCTAAAACTATCGATACTGTATCGTTTACATGATTTTTGAAGTCAATTATCGATAGTCCATCTATCGAAAGTTCCGCAACACTAATCGAAACTTATTAGAAAAGTATACTTGCGCCAATAAAGTCTGCGTATTTGTTGTTTGAGTTATGTAATTAAATTACCTCCACAAACTTTATTGGGCACGTACTGAGTAATTTCGGGAGGCTTTCACCATCGTCAGGGCCGATCCAAAATGTAATCCATACTAGTATTATAAAGGTAAAAGGTCCTATATTTTGCCGTATTATATATAATGAATATTAATGTCCGGCGTAACTGCTCGCAATTTATACATAGTTACATTACTTGGACGGTAATTTAAACATGGGCTTAATAGTGTTAATAAGAATTAAATGTTACCCTTGCATACAATCTTAGAATTATCTTCTTACAACTACTATTCAACCTATCGCAGTCCACTGCTGGACATAGGCCTCGCCCATTTTGCGCCAGATATCCCGGTCCACCGCTTTTTTCAAGTCGACCTTTCACAAGTCATCGGTCCAATTATTTTCTTATCTAGGAATAATAGACAGATTCATGGATAGATAATCTGTCTAACTCTAGAAGAAAACGTACTTTTGTGACTCAAACTCACGACCCTAGGTCATCTATAAATCAACTCTCAGACGACCCAGACCAAGATAAGCGAGTTATTTGACGATCCATTTGGTGTAATGGTTGAGACGTTGGCTCTTACACCAAGGGTTCCGGGTACGATCCCCGGGCAGTACACACACTTGTGTGCTTGAACTTGTCTGTTTGTATTAGTTTGGGTGTTTTCTGTGTATAATATGTATGTATTTAAAAAAATGTATATAAGTTTTTTAACCGTTGTTTAGTACCCATATTATAGGCTTAAATGCTTAGTTTGGGATTAGATGGCCCTATGTGTATATCAGTAGATATTTTTATTTATTTATTATTATTTCTTGCGACATTCATTCAATGCAATACGTCACATACTTTTTAACAAACATAAGGAAAATAATTAACCAAATTCTCTAATGATCTCGTCTGAGGAATTACACGTTGCCATGGCAACAGCGAGAAAGCCGATTCTGTACCTTATCATTACCAGCATTAGGGTCACCCTAAAACCGGAATAACGACAAATATGACAGCTTAATAGCTAAAAGTTAACAAACGCACCTGTACCAAAGGGATTTTGTGTTTAATTTATACAAGCCAAGTTATTGCCGAATAGAGTTTAGGAGAATGTGGTCTAATTAAGTGGGGAGATTAGTTTTGTTTCCGCCGTCGTGCCGTGTGATTTGCCACAAGTAGGAACATGGCTTCAATTTCCAGTAATCAACTTGAAATTATGTCACTGAACAATACAAAGTATTCCTTTAGGTAGGTACAACTTCAATGATAATGATTTTAAATGATAATTGTATCATCATCATCCTCAGCTCATTAAATAAAATAATAACTACTGACATTCACACAGCGCCATCTAGCCCCAAGTTAAGCGTGAAGCCTGTATTATGGGTACTAAACAACGGATAAATACTTATATATATATATATATATATATATATATATTGTAAATACATATTATACATAGAAAACACCCAGAGCATTACAAACGGACATGTTCATGCACACAAATGTTTGTACTGCCCGGGGATCGAACCCGGAACCCTAGGTGTTACAGTCGACGCCTCAACCGCAACACCAAATATGTCGTCATTACATTACACGATATTATCTTAAAATGGAAGAGAATTATATCCATAGGCATATCGAAAGAGATAAAGGTAATCCAGTAATCCATAATCAAGTTGTCAGTCATAACAATAACACATTTATATGCCATAAAACAAACAACACCCGCTAATCACGTTCTCACATCAAATCCAATGACGTCCTGAAGATGCTAAATCTGAGCTTTATAGTTCCAAAACTATCACCGGTCCCGCTAAGGGAATAACGTAATATTTTATATACCAAGTTAGCGGGACGCAGTAAACTCCGATCGTAAAATGCAACCCAAGATACAGAATTGTGGTTCAACTGTGTGGTGACAAAATGTGCTTATATATGCTTCGAATCTGTTTTATTTGGCCATTAAGAGAGTTTTTAAGTCACTAAACTACTACTTTTTAAGACTAAAACACCGTAACTAAATAAAAAAAAATTAAAAGCTTTTTTAAATATCCACTGACATTCACACAGCGCCATCCAGCCCCAAGTTAAGCATGAAGCCCCTAGTTATAGGTACTAAACAACGGATAAATATACTTATGTATTTTTTTTGTAAATACATAAAAAACACCCAGACCAATACAAAACACACATGTTCATGCACACAAATGTTTGTATTGCCCGGGGATCGAACCCGGAACCCTTGGTGTAGTAGCCTATGTCTCAACCATAACACCAAACGGGTCGTCAAAATGGTCGTCTTTTGTCACCTGAATCGTCTGATTGTCTTCAAAGATAGATGACTTTGTGCTTTAAATAGATTAATGATATAAGAGGGCATTTTAATATAAGACAGACTTCAGTGATTTTATTAATACAAGGTGGGGTTAGTAACTCCGATATATTGGCTGGTGTTCATCAATATAACTATCTTAACGAAGAAAGGAAAATATGTAGATTTCAGTGTAAAGAATATTGTATTGTATTGATCTAAAGAAGGTTGCTGGTGGCCGCTGGATACAGCTTCCGACAGGTGGGAGTGGAAGTTATTGGAGGAGGTCTATGTTCAACAGTGGACATAATGTGCCTTATATGATGATAAGATTTTAATATACATTGAAATTATATATACATCATGAAATTTAGTCGTGAAATTTATATAATTTTAACCAATGCTTCGTTATTTTTTATATTAAATAAAAAAGCACTTGTTGTGGTCTACCAACACTTGACAACACCTACAGGTACATACAACCACAGATATTATAACATATACTATATACCACGAGAAAAGAAAGAGTAACCCACGAGTTTCTTGCCGGGATCTTCTCGTTGGATGGCAGCATTCTCCACCGGTGGTATTAGTCATTAGATTTAATAAAAAAATATATATATACTGTTTTAACGATTCAAAAGTATCTGTAAAGATTTATTTGAATAAAGCATTTTTCAATTTCAATATACTATATACAACATAATACATGAAGTTAAAGACAGAGTCCATTAAACTAAGACAGGTAAACACCTCATTTTACGGTCCTGAAGTAGTAATAACGAGACTAAATAACTTATTTGGCTCGTCATACATTTACGAGATAAAACATACTGATCTCACACTAACTAACTCAATCTTTGACAACTGCTGAAAACGATGTCCTAAAGCTATTTGTGACCATAGCAACTAGTAGAAGAAACGTCTGCGTTTCTATCTCAAAGAAAACTCGATTATAAGACGATTAGATCTTAAGCTGAAGACAATAGGGTCCGACCTTGATTGAGACAGCGAAACTCAATAAAACAGTGCTAAGTTGAACCGGACCAAGTTCCGAGCTTGCTTTAACTTGTTTAGTTTGTTGCGGGCATTTTTGAACGGAGCACAGCTTTGTTTTAGCAGATCAATTCTAACTTGCCAATAGCTGAATCAGTTTGAAGTGACTGTTTGAAACTGATGAAATAATGGACATAAGTACGGAATCAATCGATGTATAAACTAGATTCGACAAATTTAACATAACGCCGTGTGAAAGCAGATAAGAATAAATTTATTACCACTATAAATAACCATAAGAGCGTCGGTGGCTCAGTGGTGTGGACTGTCGCCTTCCTACCAGGAGGGCTGAGGTTCAAATCCCGACACGTACCAATGTGATTTCGAATTTTCGAAAATATATGTACGTTATCCGACGCTCTTACGGTGAAGGAAAACATCGTGAGAAAACCTTCATGCACGCCTGCATGACATTCAAAGGTTGTGTGAAGTCGTCCAATCCGCACTGGGCCCGCGTGGACGACTTAGGCCTAATCACCATATACGGGTAGGCTCGTGCCCCTCGGTGGGGACGTTTAATGAGCTGATGATGATGATAAATAACCATATAATGAGAGGTTGTTTAGGGATAAAATATTTGGCAGAAAACTGAAGCAGTGTATTTGACAAGGTCTATACGTTTCATAAACATTCTTGGATAGGTCTCTTAACACGTTTCAGCAGCAACACTCTGATCACTTTTTGAAGGGAAAAATTAAAATATAATGAATTAAGATTGTTTTGTCATTGAGTTCAACATTGATATAACAATATAATTTAGTCACCGTTAAATGTTTCAGGATTTAAAAATTATCAAAAAGGAATATCAACCCTGAACGAATAGTACGTTCAGGGCCATAAATGCGCTAATTTGAAACTGCGCTGATATTATCGTAATTGTGTCTTAATAGTAAAATTTTGCATTCATTCGTTCTGTTTTATGGGAGATTTTAATTGATAACATCATTGGACAATTTATCCTACTATCTTATTACCATTTTAAACCATTACGCTACAGTTGTACCGGAATGTCAATTTTCAGTTGGATTATAAAGTGTCGTAATTGTGTCGTTATGCAATTGCATAAGTTGAATTGGGGCTCAGATATTATATCCAACCTATGCTCAGTTCAGAATTGGACATATTGATTTATATTATTTCCTACAACAAATTTTATAAGACTGAAGAGGTACAAGCATCTGACAAAAAAGAAAATAAACAAACGTCAGTCGGAACTCAATAAAAGAAAGCCGAGCTCAACGAGTGTGTCCGGACTGCAATGAACCTAGCTTCGGTATCCTGCGGCCAACTTCAGATTGTGGCCGTTATTAAAGTAGAAGCACTTGTAGTTTGCTGGCATTTAAAAAGTTTCTAGTTTGCAAGTTTGTGAGGGTAACTAGAAAACTAGATATTTCTTTGATTGCTGTGAAATCTGTTTTCTTTGCATTTTTTTTATTGAGTGTCCCCATTTCAAAAAAACACAGATAATATTTTAAGTCACCTAACTAACGACCGACCATGGCCATATGTTATGTTACTGGGCACATTTTTCGCACTTAGTCCTTGAAGTGGACTATTATGCGTGAGCCATGGCGGCCTCTTGGTTACTCTAGCCCACCCGAATCCCGGGTTGTCGTCAACAAGCGTGAGTGTTGGCAAATGAAACAGGAAAGCCTACTACACATTGACGGACTTTTTTACTGATAAATATGAAATTTAATACAATTGCCTTCATTTTAACATACCTTTTATTAAATATTTCTTATTAATTTGTTAATTTTGGCTCCTGACATAACTTGTATTGTATTTTTATAATTGTATTCTATTTTGGTAACTTAGACATAAAATGTGTACGCCTACTAAAGGCAACGCGTAGTGATACATGTTTAACTATGGCCCAACATCTGTATTTATTTTACCACCTATGCAAATAAATGATTTGTTTGTTTGTTTGTTATCTTTACTGAAACTTGTGCTAATAGAGAAGGAAGTGAGTTCATCTATCATTCATTGATCATCACTTATTTCATTCATATTTTAATAAAAATAACTAGTGACGAGGCATCGTGGTTTATGACCTTGGCCTATTTAGAATGGCTTGAATTTACAAAAAAAAAGTCAAAATACTTTATACCGAACAATGAGAATTGAGATAAAATAATTATTAAAAAATATATTCTCAAGCACACCTAACCCAAAACCATGGGCGCGAGTAACAGAACACAAATTAATTACGAGAGGTCCCCGAATAATGCCGGCCATAATTTAAACTTTTCACCGCAATCTTAAACTCAAACTCGGCAAGTCGAGAAGTGGATTTTTTTATACAGAACAAAAGTTGCTAAGTAAACATCCTAATTTTGCGAGTTCCAGTTTTCGAGGCCTATCGCGATTTAAATATTTGATTCCGTAAACTCCCCTTGGCGATCTCGGAACTACTGGAGGTGTTTTAAATTGTAAGGCATTTAATGAATTCACTCAACGTGATAATCTTTAGATTGCATCGCACCGTTCAGCGAGGGGCTTTTCCTCTTCTGTACTGTACTGATATAATATTAGTATATACAAAAATACAGAAACAAGTACTCTTAGTGCAAAAACTGAAGATTCTGTATTTGTCCTCACCGAGGAACGCGTGAGGACAAATACAGAAGGAATATCAGGCCGGAGGTCGTGGGACGCCCTCCGGCCCGATGGACTGACGATTTGCGAAAGGTCGCTGGTGGAGGCTGGATGAGAAAAGCGGAGGACCGGGATATCTGGCGCAAAATGGGGGAGACCTCTGTCCAGGAGTGGACTGCGATAGGTTGTATAGAGGGAGGGGCACAAGACTACCCGTAAAGAGTGTATAGGTCTTAGTCATCCACGCGGGTCTATTGCGGATTGGCCGACTACACGCACAACCTTTGAATCTCTTCGTAGGCGGGCAGGTTTCCTCACGATGTTTTCCTTCATCGTAAGAGCGTCAGATAAATGTACATAATACAATTTTGTAAGGACCTAAACTGAATACACACTTTTCATTTCATTTTCAAATAAAAATCTCATTAGTGCATTTAAAATTAACGGGGTCGGGGCTCTGATCTTCGATAACTGCATCCAGCTATGCATTCCTCTTGCATGCGACAACGTCAAACTGGCAACATGTCCAATAAACACGGGCGGTTAACAAAGGAACTCGCTATGCATTTTATGCATACCCCTCAAAGGGCTTTCAGGGCGGAACAAAGTGGTCAAGGGCCATGCCCTTTGCATTCAACCTTTGTGCACGGCTCGTGCTTGGAGCTGGTTTAGTATTGCAACTGTAAACTAGTTACTAACCGCTTGTTTAACACGGGAGACTTTTTTATTATTTGTACTTTTTTAATGTTTTTCCGCATTGAACAGTATTTTAAATATAAATATCCGCAGACATGCACACAGCGCCATCCAGTCCCAAGATAAGCGTGAAGCCTGTATTATGCGTACTAACATACTTGTATACATTTTTTGAAAATACATACGTAAGAAACTCCCAGACCATTATAAACAGACATGCACACAAATTTTTGTACTGCCCGGGGATCGAATCCGGAACCCATGGTGTAGCAGCCGACAGCCGAGTATTAAAACTTTAGGTCGAAATATTAACTCAAGTTTCATTGATACAATTGGGATTTCAATTGGATTAGAATTGACTTCGCAATATGTTATGTAATGCCATATATATCTCGTATTTTGGAATCACAAAAAAAGGTAAAATAATTCGTCAATATTATCTCGGTATATATTTAACAAGATTGTTCACTATAATTTCTCATACATTCTTCATATTGGGAGATAGTAGAGAATCTTGCGCTAGGCTGAGAAAAATTTACGCTCGTCACTTGAGTCCGAAAAGACCATCAACGGCTAAAAGCGAAAATCCCACGTAAAAAAATATTTCTTGCTCAAATCGTCTGGTCCAGTAACATTCAGTTTCAGAAAGCCAACATACAAAAATCAACACAGCTTTCAAATATTCCACCATCGATACTCGTATACGAGTTTAGTATTCGTTATAACTGTAGGTTGGCATTTGCATCTCAATGTTCACGAGCGGTATTCAGCGACACGTGTCCGACCTCCGTGACGCGCCGCTTAATCGATTGATTCGATTCCGACTCGACTCGATTGGTGCGAGTGATTCCGGTTCTGAGTACGGTTGCGCACGCATGCAAATACGCGAGGTGCAATATATTTATTGTTATGTTGGTAAAATTGCTGAAAACTTAATACGTGGTCGGAAAATAATAGTATTCTCTGTTTGAAAATTTCCTTTGCCTGCGATTATAAAAATAGGTTAGCGATTCTAATTAATTAAATTCCAAATTTGAATTCAATCAATTACAAACGCGAACATTCTATTCTTTGTATAATATGAATAAGTATGTATTTACAAAAAAAATATATAAGTATGTTTATTCGGTTAGTTAGTACCCTGAATACAAGATTCACGCTTAACTTTAGGTTTGATGGCGATGTGTGAATGTCAGTGGATATTTATTTATATATTTACTTCCTTTTTATTCAAATAACGTTCCAGTAACAATGGAAGCTGACTATTTTATCCATTTTTAAGGTAACTTTACAAAGCAATTACATAGTACCGTTTGTACATAATGAAATTTACATTTGATTATGAGACTACGCAACGCACGTATAAGATGATACCTTCATAGCTTCCGTTGGCGTAATTTACATCAAACGGGGTGGTTGTTGTTAATTACATTAACACGAGGGTTGCTTAGTGGATTACAATAATTGTATTAATGAAGGATTTAAGATTGTTATTAACATTAATATTGTTTTGCCTTATAAATGAAATGATGGTTGAGACGTCGCCTGCAACACCAAGGTTCGATCCCGGCAGTACAAATATTTGTGTGCATGAACATGTCTGTTTGTAATGGTCTGGGTGTTTTCTATGTATAATATGTATGTATTTACAAAAAAAATGTATATAAGTATGTTTATCTGTTGTTCAGTACCCATAATACAGGCTTCACGCTTAACTTGGGCTAGATGGCGCTGTGTGAATGTCAGTGGATATTTATTATTATTTATTGTAAATATAGTTCAACCGAAATGAAATGACAAAAATGGCGCTGATCATTTTAAATTTTCCTAACGACTGAACGACAGATTTTTTACAGGCTACTGCTGTTGGTCGCATTTTCACAGTCTTTCTGAGCATGTGATGCATTGTATATTAATGATGTGATGTCAATGGCAACACCAAGGGTTTATGAGTGGGCTATCACAAAATATTAGGTGAGACGACGCTTTGTTTGCCTACATTATGAAATAAAGAGATTTGTCGTATTAAATCTTAACTATCTTTAGAAAGTTTTTAATCGAGCAAACAGCCCACCTATTTATCTAGGCAAATACAATCATGAAATCATGACACTGTATTATAAAACTACGAACGTTCGTGTAAAAACAAATCTACCTAAATACGTGCTCGTTGCGAGCAGCCGGGGCCGGGGAGCGTGAAGAGCCAAGCATGCGTGACGACCTCCACCCACCCCCTACATCTTTCCAACACTTGACGTCGAAGACGTCTGTAATTTACAGCGAAATTTGGATACGCTAGGCTGGCATATGTGGAGCAAAATGAAAGCTCAATTAAGGCTTTTTTGTGTTGACGATACAAAAAATATAATTATTGATATTTTTATCTTCTATAGGTAGACATTATTTATTTATTTTATTTATTAGACCGCCATCATATTTAATTATTTATTAGACCGCCATCTTACCTTATGGTAAGTGATGATGCGGCCAAGGATGGTCATGCCTGCCTAGAAACAGTCTATTCACTCTTGCCTTGATGACGGCTAAGTTGTAATGATCGGGAAACACATAAGGAGATAAAGAGTTTCATTTTTGCGGTGCGCATTAAGAACAATGTATCATAGCGGGCTGTAGGAATATGTCGAATGTCAACCACGTAAGGATGGAACGCTCGCCTCCGTCTTGTATTCCGATGGTGAAAAAGGGGCTGGTGGAATTATCTCGTGTAATTCCATCGCACATTCACCGAAATGTCCCACTCCACACTGAGGGCACGAGCCTACCCGTAAAGGGTGTATAGGCCTTAGTCATCCACGGGCCCAGTGCGGATCGGCCGACTTCACGCACAAACTTTGAATCATCGCAGTGAAGTTCGCTTGAACTTCGCAATCGTGTGAAATTTTCCTCCGATGTTTTCCATCACCGTAAGTCATAAGTGATTGTTACGGTCAGTTTGCTCACCTGGTGGGAAGTGATACGTCTGACCACGACAGATGCAGTGTTGAAGAAAATGAATAGCTGTAGGTAGTGCTCCTGCACCCGACACCCAAGACGACAGATATTAGGTCTTTATACCTAGTTATTTCTAATTTAACTGGTTATAGTGCCCTCATCCCGAAACACAGAAGTGTGCAACACTCCTTTTTCACGGGACGATATCTATCACTGCGGTAGTACCTACCTAGACTACTCAGTACCGAGTCTACAACCTAGTAAAGCATCTGTGTATAATTTATAGCTAAACTTAAACTTAAAGTGATTATGGAACCACCTTCTTCGCCGCAAAGAAACAGTTTCATTCTCAATTTCGTGCTAGCAAATGCGTCACGCGGCGCGAAATGAAGTCGTTTGGATGCGACGAGGTATTTCAATTGCTTCACAATAAACGACTTGCACGAACAAGATTCGATGTTATAAGTGCAAAAGTTAACAACAACAACCCCTTGTTAGTTACGGTGTCTCGCATTATTAGTACTTCGCATTTTCTGGTACAAAATGCTGACGTATTAAAATAGGAATATTGTTTTAATTGATGGTGGTAACCAATGATGTATAAAAGTATGGATATGCTCACAAAACAATCGAAAAAAGTGTTCCGAATGCAGTGACAGCACACGTACACATATTTAGAACACATTTACCTAAACAAAAGAGTACAAACTGTACTCTCTTCGGCGGTACGTTTTTGAGGCACGGATGGCGTATCTACCTTTATATATACCGAATATCATTGGTGGTAACTCTGTTGGAGATGCCTAACCATAGATTTTCTAGTATGTATCAATTAGTCAAAGTTGTGCGAAAGTGAAGTTCACCACATTGCAAACTGAAGATAAAATTAGTTCATACTTTTTTAATTTTGCTACACTGACTTCTGAAATATAACTTTTTTGAAAAGTAATTTGTGTGATGCGTTTGATTAATTTCGGTTTCAGAAACTGTTATACATACTTAATTTTTAAATGTAGCTCGTCAAACTAACAAAAAAAAATAGGATACCAATTGTTTAAATATCATCATCATCAGCACCTAAACGTCTCTACTGAGAGGCACAAGCCTACCCGTAAAAGGTGTAGGCCTAGGCCTTAGTCAAATACGCGGGCCCAGTGCTTATTGACTGTTGGCTGACTTCACGTACATCCTTTGAATCTCTTCGCATGCGTGCGCATGTTACCTCACGATATTCTTCTATAATGTAAGAGAGTCGGGTAAACATACATATAATTTAGAAAATTATGAAAGTACGTGGCGGCGTATTTGAATCTACACCTTTCAGATCAGAAGGTAACAGTTCACACCTATAAGCCATCGACGCTGACCTACAATATGGCTACTTAAACCAAATGGTGGACTATGGAAAATTGTTATTCCTTCTAAATTGACCAATAATCAAAATAATTACACAAATATAATTTGTGCTTAAACTTCAAACACCACACCAATACATGAAAGGCATTCCATCACAAACGCAAAGTTTGATAACAACATAATAAAAACTAACACGAAGGGCGCAAAACTCGCGCGAAACCGGAATCGTAACCGCTTCAAACACACCGAAACCGGTTCAAACTAGTTTCAAATCAAAACTGCTGCGGGGTCGCTTTGATGTGGCAACGGAATTCAGTTCCAAATGAATTGGGAACATTATTTAGGCTGAGAAAGCCTTTGTCTAATTCATAGGTTGGTATTTGTGCGCTTTCAATCTGTTTTGGAACTGATATCATTGAAATGTTAGATTAAATGTGAAATGGATACGTCAAATTTAGGTGTATCGATGATTCTAACGTTTGTGGTTGCTACACGACCAAATATCACGACCTACCGAAGTTTTACATGCGACCCACATAACACAAACTGTATTCGAACTTAGCCTATTCCTCGGCAATTGCTTAAAATGTCACTCCATTCCCGCTTCCGAACTTCGTGGGGGGTAATAAAAAAATTGTTTTCAAAGATTCCCAAAGTTCACATTTTTAGATTGGTAGGGCGAGTGCGTGACGACACGCGTGTGGAAGCGAGTCACGTGTGTTACCCTAAAGGCATTTGTTTTGCTTGTAGGCGCGGATGTGATCGCTGGTTATCCAAACAAACGTCGAAATTGGAAGCTTTATTACAGAATAACAATTCTGAAACGTGATAGGTGCTTATCACAATACCACTTAGTTCAATCTACACGCAGGATTCATTTGCTATGAGTTTAAGTACTTTTTAGAACTCGGTTTTCTTTTTTCTAATTACTTATCTGATGCAATCAATTCGAATTGAAGACTTAGCTATTTACTATGGATTTTCGTTTGCAATGATAAGTACTTTGAACTCTGTCTTCTTTTTTACTAATAACTCATCTGTGTACAAATATTTTTGTACATGAACATGTATGTTTGTTTGTATTATTGGCCTGGGTGTTTTCTATGTATAATGTGCACATATATACAAAAAATGTATATAAGTATGGTTATCAGTTGTTTGGTACCCGAAACACAAGCTTCACGCTTAATTTGGGGCTAGATGGCGTTGTGTGAATCCCTCTCTCTTCAACCTATCGCAGTTCACTGCTGGACATAGGTCTCCTCCACTTATCGCCAGATATCCCGGTCTTCCGCTTTCCTCATCCAGCCTCCACCGGCGTCCTACGCTTATCTTGCTAAGACGCGGTCTCCACTCCAGAACTCGTCAGCTTCAACGGCCATCGGCTCTGCGACATACGTGACCAGCCCACTGTCACTTCAACTTGCTGATCCAGCGGGCTATGTCGGAAACTTTAGTTCCCTAACGGATTAAATCATTTCGTTGTGTGAATATCAGTGGATATTTATTTATTCATAGAGGCCAAACACATATTTTCTTTAATGTTACACAAGAAAGTGACTTATTTTGAGACTTCACGCTGTACATTCGAAACAGGCTCATACCACCACCCTCCACTGCGTAGCTCTCAAGCTGAGTCACGGTTCACTTATCCAGCAAACACGCTTTTCATTTATTTAACGATGACATTTAGTTTTCCGTAAGGGAAAAAAATGTTTTCTTCGAGTATTTTCCACACATAAGAGTGACAAAACTGTTTTCGCGTTTAATTTATGAATAATTCATTGTATGTCAAAACTAATAAGATACAAAGCACCTTATTGGAGATATCCAAGCCGCATATTACAAGAAATTTCTTCCAACCAAAGCAAAACACTTTACAAAAGTCACCACATTTTGCAAAAAAAAACCATTTAATTCTATATTGGCCTAAAAATAGCCAAAGCTGAATAAGCAATCTCTACTAACTAAAGTCAAAACTTTTGAAATAGTCACCACAAATTGAAAAAAGAAATTTATTTGCGGACAGCATCGTCTCTGTCCTATCAAAAAATAGCCTCTCAAAAAAAAATTAAAAAAAACAAATATTCACCGCCCGTCGCCCTGTCATCGAAATATCGGAGTCGTAAGACCCCCCTTTGCCCTGTGGACGTGCCAGTACCTCCTGACGTCATCTGCAGTACATTCTCGAGTCACTGCACCAAGCTGTCGCGGAACGTAGCAATTGTGTCGCGAGCACGCTCTCACTCAATACGTGACGAGCGACGTAATCGATTCGACATTGATCGGGGTGCGAATGACACGAAAATCGGCGTGAATTGTCATAAAGGCGCCAGTGTGAGGACCATGACGGGCTTGCATAAAAAGAACTAAAGTAGTCCACAACTCAATAGATTATATTGATAGCGTCGGTGGCTCATTAATTTGCGTAAACTGGAGGATGCAGATTCACATCCCGACGTAATGTCTTTTCGAATTTCGAAATTGTATGTACGTTTATCCGACGCTCATACGGCGAAATTCAAAAGTTCTGCGTGAAGTCTACGCCCGTGTGGAAGACTAAGGCCTATACCCACTTTACGGGTAGGCTCGTACCACTCGGTGGGGACTTTAAGAGCTGATTCTATTATGCTAAAAGTGAATTGTACAGAAAAAAACGTTAAAAAAGCGGTCATCTCAAATCCAAAAAATCGGTTAACAGAAACTGACACTAATAAATAAAAAACCCTAACGTACATTCTTTCAAATCAACAAATGAGGCATTGCCATTACACGTGACATCTGGAAGCATATTTTATAAGGTACACAATTCCCGCGCATAAAATATCGCCACAGATTCATAACAGCCAACAATGGTTCAAATTCATAAACGCTCCGGCCGGTTACGCGCCATACCCGGCAACGGCACCAGGATATCCGGAGCGCCTCCTATTTTTGGACCCCATTTTTACATCTCGCTGCTAGTGATAAAGTTCATGTAATAATACTCGTGGTACTTGTGGAGAAAACCCTTGCCATAATTTAGGGAACCTCTAAATCGAGTGGCATTAGAATGTAGATAGGGTTTATAGCAGACTCATTGTGGCCCTTACTGAAAGTAGAAGTGACTTTTGTTTATTTTATACTTTTTATTTGTACTGTAATATTTTATATAGGAACATTTTCTTAACGATAGGAGATCCAAAACTTTAGCAAAGACGTACCGTTAGTCTTATCACAAGTAAGTTTGGAAGGTTGAGTGGAAATACGATTTTAAAAAGAGGACACAATGTACAATCAATTGGACATCATTGTTTATTTTTAAATTATCAGTATTTATGTGGATTGTGACTACGAAGTCTTGGAATCATGAACCGTGTTTTCAATTAAATTTATGTCCGAAAAAACATTTAAAACAATGCCCTAATTTTATTGTTGATATCTTTTTTTTTTTTACTACTGCGATTAATATCACAGATGACCATCTTTAGCAGACAATTGGAGAGGACAGAGGGCTCACAACCATAACCTGTATGATTAGGCGAAAACTCTTATTATTGTTGCTCCAATCCATTTGTCAAACTTTATTATATGCACAACGTACTTGTCGTTTGTCTGCAACTCCAAGAGTTTATTACGATTTCAAATTTATCACTGCAAGTTGGAAATACAATAATTCCTACAGTGTCGACCGTTTCTTCGATAGCGTCGCAGTGCAAAGCCTCGCGTCAAAATTACTTGTTTGCAAGTACCCTAGCTGCGCTTTCTCCCAAATGCAATTCCACTCCGAGCTGCATCTCGGACACAAATGTCCGCATTCACTGCTTCCATTTATTGCATGTGCACCGAACAAAGCGTTCGTGCTCAAACCGATTTCGGATTCTTAGGGAGAAATGTTGATTTTTGTAGCCGATTTTCGATTCTTTGGGGACCGGTTCTTTTGGATGGGTTTGATAGTTTGCGGTATGCTAAGGTACTTGTAATCAGGGTTCAGTTTCATCGTATGTTTTTTTAACATATTATATTGAATTTTACTCGGGTAATTATAGGATCAAATTGAATATTCCTGTATTTTTAAAATAATCTGCATTAGGGGGATGAATGGTTTATACTATATTGAATAGAATTACCTACCTTCAGTGATAAAAGATTGTAATATAGCAATCGCTAAATAACTTTATTCCTAATATCTAGTAGATTAGGATGGAAAACGTAATTCAATTTGATGTCTGTGTATGCTACATGTGACGTGTGACACTCACCAACTGGGCTTTCTTCATTCCAAAACGAATCATCCAGTGTGTAATCGGCTTCTGTAACAAACAAAGTAATTTTTATTACTTTGACTTGTTCTGAAAGCATGCTTACTTATTCAATATGAATATGCTTAAATATATGGTATGATTCAATGAGAATGACACTTTTAATATTTTCGACGTTTGAGTTTTTATAATTTTACTTACGTGCTTTTTTAAAGTACTAACTTTATTCCTAAGGTACTATGCAATGATAAAAAGCCCAGAAGGCACGTTCTAGCGATCACAACTTTTGATTTAGTTTTATGAAACAAAATGACAAAAATGCAGAACGATACGTTATATTTGTGATTCGTTAATGAGACTTTAATGCAGTTTTTTTTACTAGAAACGTGAAGACTTCAAGTCACAGCATCCAGTCAAGTATTTATTCAAACTTTTTTGTATGCTTGTCCGTGAGACACAGTTATAATAAACTCCTCAAATAAACTCACACCATCTTAAATCAGAAATATTTTAAAGAATGTATAAAATTTTATTCTTTTTTTATTGTATGATACATACATGAAGTTCTATGAATTGTGTAACTGCGTTATATATATGTATCCTTGTAATTAATAACTAAATAAATATTTAACATCTTCATTTTTTTTTCATTATTCATGCAAAAAGTAAGTAAGCATTATGAACACATAATGGAACAATTAAATACCACCATGCAAGAAAACACCCCGGGGAAGACATATCGCAAAAATACGTCGCGCGAGAAAGTGCGCGTAACAAAAATATAATTACTGCCAGCGACTCCAACAATGGGTTTGTGGAACGAAACGCCGCTTTGCCGACGGGTTCGGTGCGTCCATTGTTATTATAATAAGCTCGTTAACCGGTATGCCAAAGCGTTATTTACATGTGGAAAAGTTTCCACTTTTTCGCCACTCAAAAATCGAATGGGAAATTTTTAAAGTGCGAAAGATGATTGGAACACATTTTCATGATAGACATACATTTATAGAGCGTCGGTGGCTCAATGGTGTGGACTGTCACCTTCCTACCGGGAGTGCTGAGGTTCAAATCCCGACACGTACCAATGTGTTTTCGATTTTTTGAAAATATATGTACGTTATCCGACGCTCTTACGTTGACGTTGACGTTGTGTTGTGAAGTCGTCCAATCCGCACTGGGCCCGCGTGGACGACTAAGGCCTAATCACCCTATACGGGTAGGCTCGTGCCCCTCGGTGGGGACGTTTAATGAGCTGACGATGATGATACATTTATTGTAGAGTTTGATTTAAAAAATGTTCTTTGTACACAATCATTTAAGTTTTACTTTAATAAATTTCATGGCACATTTTTGTAAATCGCCATCAAGCGACAAACAAAGCACCTAATCTTTTAAACATAATTATTGTTTGTGTAAATATCTTTATCATATACATAGAGAATACCTAGACAAGTGCAAACAGACATGTTTATGCAGCCGACTTTTAACCACCACGGGTTAACAAATATTTCACAGTAACTTCAATGGTTAATATCTCGTGCGGATAAATGTTCCCGCAAACAATAGATATTGTATTGTCATTCCACAATAAGTCATCGAGCGACTTAATAAGCATTAAACTCACCTTATGCAGAATCTCACTAAAAAATATTCCGCGGCAAAAGTCTGCCCATCGCGTTTGTTGGCAGAATTTTCATTCATAATCACGTCG
>PQWD01001000.1:0-37682 GCA_019425675.1 Leucinodes orbonalis
CAATCAGTTAATGCTAATGTAAAAAACTGGACTGTTTGGGTTACACTGGGACTTGGATAGTCTTAGGTGTGCCTGTGTGTGGAGTCGTATATACTCATATGTCCACAGTGTGCTAGCTCGATTGGTGAGGCCCTAAGAACTCAGTGTTGAAAGTTATTGGGCGAGGACTTGACCCATTGGATGATGTCATATCTGTAGATGAAGACTGATTATACGACAGCAGCCAACAGCCACATTCACACGTAAAAGCTAAATGTCCCCAGGATGTACTCAATGACCTGATCACGGTTGCTTAAGCGGTGTTCAAAGGGCCTATATCATAAAATACAAAGAACACTTAAAGCCAAGGTTCCTCTCCCGAGAGGGCTATCGCCGTTACTGCACGGCATTACCGGGTCACCGAACATTCCTGCAACGCCCTAAGCTCAGATTAGAGTCGCAGCAAAAAGACCAACATAAAAATGCTCGACGGGGAGATCTAGACATTGACACTGAGATTATTAGATTATTTCTAAACAATAGTTGACAATGTCATATTGTTAATTAAAACTATCATGGCCACTTATTAAGAGTTAAGGAAAACACAGGACTAAACCAATAGTTTTCTCTTCGAGTTTAAAACAATGGGGATCATTCATGGCCCTCGTCCGTCATTAAGGAGTCTCTTTCTGGGTATCAAGATACCTCAGCAGATATACTTTTGGGACAGTTGTTCCAGACTCAAGAGTGGAAAAGGTAGTGATATTGCTGACCACTGTTACTTATTATCATTACGCCACAAGAAAACTTCAATGTGATTTAATATTTGGCATTACTGGTGTATCTCATTCGACAGGTGTCACTTACTTGTGTATTGTCTTATTGTTTGCTATTATCATTCAAAAATGCCATTGTAAGAACCTTGGAAGGACTTTTCATTGATATTTTTAACAGCTTCACCTTGCAAATTGTGACTATGGACCTTGACTTTGGAGATTGCAGGCCTACAGGGAACGCTAGGTTACCTAATATATATCTTTCTCTTCAACCTATCGAAGTGCACTGCTGGACATAGATCCCCTGATTGATGAACTAACTTTTTGTTCAGGTTAATGGTGGTGTCGGAAATCGTAATCACTCATTATTTGTTAACTCCCTCCTTGGTCTAGGGAGCCCAGCATTCGGATGCGTGACCCGGAAGTCGTAAGTTCGAAACCCGCGCGAAAACGACACTGTATGCGATTTTTTAACCGACTTTAAAAAAGGAGTTTACTCAATTCGACCGAACACGTGCTTCTTTATGTTTGTTCGCGGATATCTTCGTCGTATATTAACCGATGTTAATGATTATTTTTTTGTTGGGAAGAGGATAAATTCGACGGGGTCCATGATAAGGAAGTCAGGGTTTGATGAAGGGAGACCAGAGAAATCGAGAAAATTTTAAAAATTGTAGGCGACTCAGAGCAACTAAATATTATCGTTTTTGTAAAACCATATGTATTCCAAGATCGCCAATCTGGGAATGAGATCACATTTATATCATAATATCATTGATTTATATGCATAATATAGGTAGTATGAGTAAATAAAAACGCATATGACAAAGTCATTGGTTAAAAAAAATGTAAACCAACCATATCAACTATGTGCGTACTGAATCCTCTAATTCTAGTATACCATTGCGCGGCTGTTATGTAACATAATATTAACTCTGATTGCATTATGGACACTTGCTGTGCAAACCATCTTGTTAACGTTGTTTTTACGCGCAACCGGTTTCTATTGAATTCCGAGCAACATATTTTTATTATGATTGTTGATAACTCTGCAAATGTTACTAATGCGAGAATAAGAGCAACATGTATGACGTCAATTACAATTGTTACAAAAAAGCGTCTGATGTGTTTTTTTTAAACTTTGTTATGATTATCACCAATGATATTCTGTATATATAAAGGTAGATGATACGCCATCGTGCCTCAAAAACGAACGCGAAGAGATTACAGTTTGTACTCTTTCTTTCTTTTGTGTTCGAAATTCGAAATATGTGTATGTGTGCTGTCACTGCATTCAGAACACTTTTTTCGATTGTTTTGTGAGCACGAATATTACGAATCCATACTTTTTTACATCATTCATTTTCAAAGAGAAAACCTTCGCTTACCTAAAATTACATTGTTTTGCGTATTCATCGATTTAAATACCAGCTATTTAGATTTTTTCTGACCTTCCTGTTCTTGACATTAAACAGGAGTTGTGACAAAGTAAACATTTTTATGGCACAAGAACAGACTAGTTAAGAACCTGTTTTTCCATTGATTTTTTGCATGCTTTTATGCTGAAACATATTATACAGTCAAACCTGGATAAGTGAAACTGGATAAGTGAGAAAACTCTATAAGTCAGAGTAATAGCCAGGACCCTCATTTAAGCTCCCAAACTCTATTAGAGAAACAGAAACCTCTGTAAGAGAGAGTCGTTTTTCCCTCATAGACTCCGTAAGTGAGACTGCTACTTATCTATACCTCTATAGCGACAGTCAAGCTTTATTACAAATTTAACATGTGCTTTTTATGACTCAATATTAACTTTCGTGGAACTTCCTACCATTGTTTTTGTGTTCTCATCAATATTGTTCCTATTCTATTTCGTGAACTAAATAACTTTATTGTTGTTATTTATCGCATTCTTTCAAATGGACACGTGTGCCTGTGTACCGTCCTGTTTGTCAGACTTACTCAATTTATAGTTTTCAATTGCGAAGGAAAGTTCTGTTCTGCATTATGTCAAACGGAAAATTAAAGTACTGTCATTAAGGGATAAACTTAAAATGTGAATGCGTTGAATCCGGAAAATCGCGAAATGAAATTCAGAGGGAGTTTATTACCAGAATCCACCTATTATAAATTATTAAATCAAAAGACTCTATAAAGTCTGAGTGCTCTGAAGGACATGGAAATATTATATATATTGCACATATTTTATCATAATAAATATTTACATACTACATTCGTACTTGCTGTGACTTGTTATTGCTGCGTACCCCTATAGAGAGAAAGCTACCCATGTACCTGCATTAGCGAGAACTCGATTAGTGAGAACCTCTATAAGCGAAAATGAGATTGTGCTCCCTTGAACTCTCGCTTATCCAGGTTTGACTGTATATCAGTAATGACCGCAGTGAACAATTTAAAGTTTCCGATATGATCTATTTTTAAGCAGTAGTAAGTAACCTGTTAAAAATACATCAAGGATAATAACTATCCAATTTATCAAGTAATGTCGACGATCCCTTTGAAAACTTTTTTAAAATAAAACTCATGAACAAGTATAAATTAATGGTAATTATTCTGTCACTATGTTCGCAAGACCGGTAGGCATAATTAAATTTTAAATAAACTACGACTAATGTAACGTAACAAATGTTTTTAGTTGACTTATGATTTACACTTGAGAAAGCAGTTACTACATTCATATACATGATCATCATGAAACCATGATGCAATGAACATGACTGTTTGTAATGGTCTGGGTGTTCTATGTATAATATTTATGTATTTACAAAACAAAATGTATATAAGTTTATTTATCCGTTGTTTAGTACCCATAATACAGGCTTCACGCTAACTTGGGACTAATGGCTGTGTGAATGTCAGTGGATATTTATTTTATTATTACTATCTTTGCCCGCGCTTCGCTCGCATTAAATTCGGGATAACACGGTACTTGCATTTATCACTATACATACGATTTCCCCTCCTCCAACTTTGAAGGTTTCGGGGTCAATTTCAGATTTTTTTTAGAAAAATATGTTATAGTGAGCTAATTAAAAGATAGACATATGCTGTCGCGGACTTTTTTGTAGACCATTAAAAGCAAACAATACTCTCATACATGACTTTTGTGTAACTTTAACCGTTTACGCAGCGTACGCAGCGGAAGCTCCAAGTATGAAAAAATACCCGATTTTGAAACATTCTTCATTGCTGCTCTCGCTTATTACTCGTAGCGTGATGATATATAGCCTATAGCCTTCCTCGATAAATAGTTATCTAACACTGAAGAATTTTTCAAATCGAACCGTAGTTCTTGAGATTAGCGCGTTCAAACAAACAAACTCTTCAGCTTTATATTTAGTATAGATTTATCATCAGCCACAAGATACTGAAAATAGGTCAACCAATAATACCAATTCCACCGACTAGGTACTTCTATAACTTAAATTGGATCGTTTCGCACTCAGCATAAAGTGTTACAATTACAATAACAAGCCTAAGGGCGTCCTGAGTGGGACTAGCAGCCAGTGATGCATCTACCAAAACTGTTAGTTGCTCTTTAACAAGGTCACATTCAACCCGTCCAACCCGAACTGGCCCGCGTGGACGACTAAGGCCTAATCACCCTTTACGGGTAGGCTCGTGCCCTCGGTGTGGACGTTTAATGAGCTGATGATGGTCACATTATTTGTTTTATGTTACGCTTGATTTAAAAATATAGTGCTTAATAATTTTTGGAAGCATACCGTAAAACGGGGTGTATAGGGATCAAGGGGTGAATAGAGACAACTAGGAAAGTATTTTATCGTTAAAATAATGGCAATAATAATTATTTCCTACAGTTTCTAATTCAAAATATAGTAGATTAATATCCTGTTACAGTGGCAACACTAAATGAGCGTAAAGATAGATTACAAATGGTAAAAAAATACATTTGAAACTAAGGATTAGAGTCACTGCGTAAATACAGCTTTCAAAACTTTGATGTGTACAGTTATTTCAATACATATGAAGACGTGACTTATTGTGTGACATATTTAGTGTTTGTCTTTCATATACGATTGAAGGTAAGTGGTATTTATGTTTAATTTTGTTTTCTGTGATAAATTAAATAACGGCACTGAGCCTGCTGTTTTGGGTGATTAGGGTCACCTTATTTGAATAGGGACGAGAAGGGTGAATACGGACAAGAAAGAGTCCGATAGGGACGAGAAGGGGTTGATAGGGACTCTTTGTAGGGTTGTCACTGTGATGGTATGCACATATACTTAATAATTGTGCATACATTTGATGAACCTTTATAAATTGCGATGTATAAATACTTATTTTTTGAAATATATATGTAACTTGATTCATTAGTTATAGTTTATATAATTTTACAGATGCCGCGAATATGTGAGTAAAAGCTCACGACCATATAGAAGATATGATCCTCTAGTTATTAAAACTGCAATAGAAGAATATAAAACCGGCTTTCATTCAATAGCAAATATAGAAAAAATACACCATTTCTAAGTAGTTTTACACAGACATTTACAAAAAAAATGAAAAGTCAAGGAGGGCAAAAATGTTTGAAGAAGCTGAAAAGTACATTATAAGGTACGTTAATGTTTGCTCGGAATGGGGCTATCCTTTGGATGTTTACGATTTAAGAGTTATAATAAAGGATATCTAGATAGAGTTGGAGTAGAAATAAAAAATTTAACAACATTTACCAGGTATAGATTATGTAAAAGTTTTTTAAAGAGACACGATAGGGATATATCAGAACGCTTAAGCCAGAACATAAAACGATCCAGAGCAGCGTATCACCGGATACAATTGAACAATATTTTGATGAAATGCAAATTTCTCTAGAGGGTGTTCGTTATGCAATATTGTTAACTATGATGAGACCAACTTGACGGATGACCCTGGAAAAAAAAAGATACTACCAAGAGGGGTGTCAAATACCCGAAAGGGTGATGAACCACACCAAGGCGTAACTTCGTTAATGGTGGCTGCAGCAGCTAACGGCACACTACTACCATTTTATGTAGTATATAAAGACAAATTTGTATAGTTCCTGGACGTCGAATGGTCCACCCAACTGCAGGTACAACCGCACAAGTTCAGTGCTTGGTTCGACGAACACCTTGAGATTGGGTGGAAACTATAGCATACCATACTCAGCGATAAAGTTGGGAAAAAATACTCATTGGAGACAACCTGTCCTCACATCTTTCCATAGAAATTATTAGAAAATGTCAAGAACATAATGTACATTTCATTTTTTTGCCACCGAATTCCACCACCTCACACAACCCTCGACGTAGCATATTTTCGTCAATGAAAATTGCATGGCGAGATATACTTTCACCTGGAAAAACAGAAGGGCCGGCAGCTGCCAACAATTCTAACATATTTTTCCTAAACTACTTAAGAAAATGCTTGATAAAATGCAGCAAATTCGAAACAAAATATTTTAGCTGGGTTGCAAAAACCGGAATAAGCCCCTTTAACAAAGAAAAGGTCTTGCAAGATTACCAGGAAATACAGTCGTAAATGAATTTGGTAATGAAGAAAAGGGCGATTGACGAATCTGTGTTATGTTTATTGAAAGAAGAGATATGGATCGCCAAATACAAACAAACTACAAAAAAAGTTAAAAATTAATATAAGCCTGGAAAAGTGTGAAGACAGTGAATATGTTGACAGCGAAAGTTCCCTGCTTGGTTCAAGTGTTCATACGATTATAAAGAAAACGACAGGATCCCAATAATCAAAAATCAATACGACTCGATCTCCTAGTGAAGAAAAAGAAAACTTAAATTCTCAAAAAAAATAACTAAGAAAGGAAAAGGTATCGGTAAAAAAACAAAGACACATCTGTCAACGCTTTAACTAAAAATTCTGAATTCATGACTGAGATGAATCGTATTTCGAATGAACATGTTTATATAAATGAAACATTTTGACGTTATATGATGCCGATATTTTAGACAATGATATGTTTGATAAACAAGAAATCTCAATTGAAGGGCTAATTATGAGACTATTTGAATGACCAGCAAGATTTAAACAAATTGAAATGTATTACAGCCTAATAATAATATTCCATCTACTATTTCAAAACATTAGATTATAATAAAATCACAGAATACATGAAAATACAAATAATACCTTTAACATGCGGAACCTCAACAAAAAAAGAAATCTGTGATCAAAAAGATCATATTTTATCCGACGAAAAGTTAAGCTGTATAATACGAAGAATTTTACAGAAACTAAATCTACCACTACTGCAATGAAGAACCTAGTTACTAAAGAATGATATAGACATCCTCAGAGATTTGCTCGATAATTCTATAGAATAACATTACAAAGGAATGTGCCCTGTTTTGCAAGTAAATTATTACCTATATATGTACTGTCCAACCATTTATTTATTTTGAATGTGAAGGGATTTTTAAAGGTTAAGTCCTCGCAATATCCTATACTCGCGTGCAAGTAAATCGACTCAAGCCTCAAGTACGCATAACAAGTGATATAACTAAAAAATGCCTTATTATACCTCTATATAATGTTTTACATAATTAAAGCCTAGTAATTGAGCTTTAAAATGGTGTAAGTTGCATGAAAATCGATTCAGTAGTTTAGTAAAAAAGGTTAATGCTAATGATAATGTAAAAAATGTTGAAAATTCATACAATTTCACAGTATGGGGTTATTGTGTTTAAATGAAACAAAATGTGCGTAAGATAAAAAAATATTCGTGTCAATATTTGGTATTCCCTCCTCTAGCTCTGATCACTGCTCTCATGCGATTCTTCATCGACCTTATCAACTTTTTAATGGATGATTGTGGTATTCGACCCCACTCTTCTACCAACGCAGTCTTGAGCTCATTGATGTTTGTCGGAGCTGGATTCCTCGCTCTAACTTTCCTTTTGAGCTCGTCCCATATGTGCTCAATGGGATTTAAATCGGGGCTGAGCGCTGGCCAATGCATAGTGTGAATTCCAACTTCGTTCAGGAAATCACGTGTGGCCGAGCAGTGTGACATCGGGCATTGTCATGCATCAAGATGAAATTTTCCCCAATAAAGCCTTGATAAGGGACAACTTGATCCAGTAGAATTTTCAATGTAACGATCACTGGTCAGACCTCCTCCCGGCCTCCCCCAGGAACGAAAACAAGGTCCGTTTTGCCTTCTAAGGAAATTCCAGCCCACATCATGCAAGATCCGCCACCATATGCAACGGTTTCCACAAAGCAGCACTGTGAAAACCGTTCACCGGGACGACGGTATACCCGACTCTCCTGTCGCTGCCATGGAGACACATCCTCGTCTCATCTGTGAACAGGACTGACTGCCATTGCTCTATGCTCCAATCCAAATGTTCTCGAGCAAAGTGAAGGCGTGCTTGACGATGAGCTGTGGTCAACTTCGGGCCTGTAGCGGGTCTTTTCGGAGTAAGGTTAGCTTCTTTCAACCTTCTTCTAACTGTCCACTGACTGACAGTCACCCCGCGAACTTGACGTAGCTCCTGCTGCACATCTACGCCGGTAAGGTGTCGATTTCGGAGAGAGGTCGAGACCAAAAACCGGTCGTCACGCTCCGAGGTGCACCGGCGTCGGCTGGTATTAGGCCTCCGAGTGAAGGCACCAGTCTCTTGAAACCTTCTGTATACTCTCGAGACAGCGGACTGACTCATATTCAAACGACGAGCGACTTCTCGCTGGTTCAACCCTTCTTGCAACAGGGCAACGACTTGAGCGGCTTCTTCAGGTGTTGTATCCATAATTTTCTTCAAATGACGGCTTTAATTTGCAGAGATGTGTTCAGGTCAACGTCTAATGAGCGACTGATAAGAAAAAAACGATTACAGGGGGTTTTATAGGGGGTTGTGTCGCGCAAGTTGTGAATAGAGCGCAGAGCAGTTTACGGGAGGTTGCGTTCAGTTGCATTCTAAGTACAAGTGTTTATTTAAATTACTGATATTATGCTACCATTTGAAAGCCTAATTACTAGGCTTTAATTATGTAAAACATTATATAGAGGTAAAATAAGTCATTTTTTAGTTATATCACTTTTTATGCGCACTTGAGGCTTGAGTCGATTTACTTGCACGCGAGTGTACATATTCGATTTGAAAAACAATTTTTAAAAAAAACAACATTGAATCATTTAATGCATCAACGTATTTTTAATATAAATATGTATGAATAACAATTTTATTAGTGGGATTCATATTTTCAAATGTCTAGTTGGGCTGTTATATAATAAGTGGGTAGCATGTGATTATTTATATGTTATTGTGCATAACTCTTTATTTAACTTACCCGTCAATTAAGTATGTTACTGTAGTGCATTATTAAAAAAAACAGTTATTCATAGGCGTGAGATCTCAAGTCTTTTATGTTATTCAATTATGGACCGACTTATTCTCATTCTTTTTTGTTAGAAAATACATTACAGAATAGGAGACAAGTCATCTTGCTGTTTGCACCAACAGAAAAAGTTATGACGGCATAAATTTGGATATTTAACGAAAATAACCCCAAAACGCCAGCACCTATTTATTAGATTTATCATTGTTGATTTTAAAAGTTGATGTTAAATTTGATTTTTAATTATATAAAGAAGTTTCTCAAATGATGCCGAATTTATTCATAAGCTTTGCCCATTTTTTTAATTCTCTTCGACTTGTCGCCAGATATCTGGTCCTCCTTTTCAGCCAGCCTGCACCAGCGACCTTCCGATTCATGTTCTACTACATAAGAGAACCTAGCCTGATGGATCAGCAAGTTGAAGGGCATTGGACAGTGCACTTAACTTGCCGATCCAGCGGGCTATGTTCTCTACGGATTAAATAATTTCTGATCTTATCCTAACGGAGCCTGAGCATAGCTCTTTCCATTGCCCGTTGAGAGATTTTAAATTTGTCAACCAATCCGCAGTAGGTGTCCATGTCTCAGCTGCGTTTATAAGCAGAGTAGGACGCATTACTCAAAGACTTTTGACTTTAAGCATTGCGTAATCGTTGACGTTAAGACATGACATCAATCTTAATATGGCCTAAGTTACAGACATAGTCACATTCTAGTTTGTAATAAATCTAAATAATTATTAGTCGTATTATAGGCTTATTTTTGCCACTATGTGCAGCCCTAGCAATTTTCTCTATTGACCCCGTTCTCATCCCTATTGACCCCAAACTCAGGGTGAATAGGGATTGCACATATTTTTGCATTTTTTGGCGAAATCTATATAGAAATTGCAAATTTATATATTTCAAAATAAATAAGCTACTAAGACTCATATATTTAAGGCCTGCAATATATTTGTGATGTAGGAAAACAACCTCAAAATGCTTAATATAGTTGGGTTTTTGTCCCTATTCACCCCGTTTTACGGTACTGGCCGGGGCAACCGGAATGGGGGCATAACGGGCAGACCCGAGTTGTGGTATGTTATTGCGTAATATTATAATTATTTAAGCTATCGCATTGGGGAAAGCCATAAGAAATAAATAAATCAAAATAAAAAATCCTCCCAGGCAACGAAAGAGAATTAAATAAGCTATATAGGTAGTCATTAAGGTTACTCCATGGGAAAAATGTTCAAGCACTTACGATTCGCTTGCACACACAAAAAAAGAAACAATAGCTTGTAGTCACTTAACGTACTACCATGTGAATATTTATGCAAGAATTGCATGGCAGTCTTATGGTTAGAGAACACGTTGTCTCAAACATAGGTGTCCATTTAAATAAATAGGTGTTCTAATAAATCTAAGTCTAAAATATGGGATTGATAAAATAAAAAGCAATATTAGATGTACATTACCATGAAATCTAACAAAGAAATTTGGTTTGAACGATATCTAGACTGTAGTTTTTTTTTTACATCATAACGGTGAACCACTTTTTTTCAAAATAAAGCTGTAGTAGGTGCCTATGCAATTTTTTTAAAAATGTTTTGAGGGCTGCGAACCTCCAGGGGCGAGTCCGACTACTTTACCTTTTTTTTATTTGGGTATTCGATTAAATTGTAGTTGTTCATTAAGCCAATTTATACAGTAATATGCGTGGAAAACGCAAAATATGTAAAATGCAAATTTATACAAATTGTTACAAATGCACACAGCAAACAAACGGTTGAAATATAAACATAAGGATGATTTTATCTTCATGTTAATAGTAATGATGCCAAAGTTAAACATTATTTTATTAAAGAACTAACATTAGATATGAATAATAATGAGGTCTTAAGTAATATCATTGTTTCCGATGACAGACGACATTGGAAGAACATTTGGAAAGAACTTAGAACAGTCGTTTTAGTTTTATATACAGATAAACACGTATGTAAAACATATACTTTGATTGCATACCAGTTGTTTGTCAATTGATTAAATAGATCTATCATTTGTAAAATGTATGTGGAATTTAAATTGAAGTGTGCGTATCGAAAAAGTTACGAGTGCATTATGACTATTATGAGTCTTATAAACGTCTTTGACGCTTGGTTGGATAACGTCAGATTCAGGTTCATTGCATCTTCTTAATTAATACATTTTATTAAAATTATCAGACGCTAGAAATAGTAGTTAGAGTATCAATAAAACTGTAGTTATATTTACTCTAAGTACATCAACAGTTTTCTTATATATCCCTCTGCCCGTCCAGTTTGTAGAGTAAGCAAATTATGTCACTTCTTCATTGTAACTTCGTAATCAATAAATTTCATTAAAAATATCTGACATTTGTTATAGTACATTAACTGTTTTCTTCTATAAGCCCTCTCCCCGAGCAATTTGTGCAGTAAGCAAATGTCATGTCACTATATCCCAGTGCCCCGAAAGTCTGTTTTTTAACAACTGCTGCTGTTTGCCTCAGATGGCTTTTACAGCTACACCGGGCAAGCGGTGAGTGCAGATGGCTCTCTGCGTTTTTAAATTATACGTTATTAGGTAATTGTGTTGTTGTTCCTGAGTTGCAGGTTAAACAATTTGATGTCTCCGGCGCGCTTTAGATCCGAAGTGTACTTCAGTCAAAATTTATTGAGAGGACTTTCGCTGGGTGCTATTAAAAAAAATACATTTCTACAATTATTTACAAATCTTGTAGCTCCTTATGTTTATACACACCACACGGGGCGTCAAAATCAAAAACCTTTTAAAAACATTGCAAGATAGAATATCTAAATATAATTTAAACTTCGATCCTTTATAGAGAGCTATTTTCAAATAAACAAAACTATACAGTGACACTCGGCACAATTGTAGCGCTCTAAAACATAATTGACCTCGATTGTCTGATGTAAAAAAAATACTATGTTCATACAAATATCTGTATAGTTTCATCGGGGAATACCCTGATTAAACCAAACTTGCATCAGTTATTTCGGTGTTCACTGTTTTCAGTCTACAAGGGCCTTTCTATCAGTCAATTTTAATTCCCATGCCCCACCATAATTCTAACATATCGCAGTACTAAGAACCATTACAGATTCAAACGCCCGTTCAGTACAATTGACACATTACGAAAGTCAATTGAACGCCAAAGTTCAACGCACCAGTTTAAATATTGTCTATTGTAATGCATATTATTGTTTCAACAGCTTCATTTGGTATGCGTGTCATTTGCAAGTCCGGTCACCGATGAACAGCAGCGTTGACTTCTTCGAGAGTCTCATCGACGAGGACGGACGCTTTGCGGAGCTCAACTGCCAGCAGACGCAGAGAGGCCACCGTTCAAGACCACGACAATTGGTGCAAGGTGAGAACACAACAATGAGAAGAGTGAATCTTTGGGATCTTTATTTCGAATTAACTTTTCGCTTTTATCCGCTGAAAACCTTCACAGCTTCGCAGGTCAGGATAATAATTAGGAAGGGCATTCGAACGAAGTTAGATTTTTAGGTGTTTGGTTTTAGTTAATTATATGTGAGAAGACTGAATGCGCACAACGACAGTAAAACAAATCATCCTACAATAAATACTTTTTTTACTTGTTTAATTAGTTTTCATTTAATTTCAATACGTGTATGCACACTTAAACAGGATGCTTTGACTTTGTTAGGTTCTAATAATACTCATCCCTTCAAATCAATGATGTAGTTATCAGTGGAGCCCCCTAATGTACCTGTGATAAAAATATAACAATAAAAACAAATGCCTCCATTAAGTTATTGGGTCATTAATTGTGATGATTGTGAATTGGAACAAAAATATTAGTATTAGTATTTAATAGCCTGTAGCTTCAAGTACATGAAAACCATTTAACATAGATTTGTTCACGTAAAAAACAAAGTCCGATTTTATTAGATAAATGTAAATAAACATAAACAAATCCAAGTTTCAGAACGCATATGACATGACATAACGGCCCCCTGCGCCCGCTTCCCCACCCTCCGTCCGCCCGACTCCGACCCAAATAGAGGTGTGTAGGTCCGGTGTATATTCGGAGTTACATCAGGATGTGTGTCCAGCTCTAGTGATGTACATCCAGGTTTCGTGTCCGACGGACCCATATGGGTCGGCGGAGTTGTGAACGCGGAATGAAATCCGAAGCCGCAGTTCTTGATTGTGGTCCGGTTCTTGCTTGTAGTTCAGTTAGTACACGGTGCCTCTGCCGGCCGGTTCGTCGAGATACAGTTCCAGCTCCGTTGAGCTTTATTACAACGACATAAAGTTCATCCTTTCGCTTTTCGCAGTCCATGTTCGTTTCTTTAGAACCACGATGTTGTGCCTACTGTTCAGTAAAATGCACGGCGCCGCGGCCGGCCGAGCTGTGCTTTATTACAACGACATAGGTTCATACATCCGTACCAATAATACGCACAAATACAAAGTGTATCAATTACTATTTTGTTAATTCTATGTTTATATCTATTACATCTAATTTATTTTAATTCAATGTTAATTGGATATTAATTATTCAAATAAATGATTTGAATATGAATTGAATTACAATTACACTATAATACAGATGAAAAAATATAAAAATTTTAGATATCGTTATAAATAGTATCATATACGGCGCACAGAGCATTACAATTATATTTAACTGTTATTCTTCTGGCAGAACCTCTTTAGTGATTTAATTTAAATTTTAAACATACCAATATTACTAATACCACGATTCAAAAAGGAAAATCAATACAACGAAGTGAGACTGGAACACAACGGTATATAAATAAACGATATTATATCAAATAAAATAATACATAAATAAATTTTAATTCAAAATTAAAAATAAAAAACATAACAAAAAATATATATAAGTTTTGAGGAAAATTAAATGGGTGAAACTGAACGCATCCTATCATACTATATCTATCTGTCAAAAGTGTCAAATTGACGTCTGTATAAAAATGAAGTTCGGATTTCCCGCGCTCACCGACGGCGGCACCTCCCCCCGTTTCCGCGCCTTCCCCCTCCGGACTGTAAAGCGATGCGTGTCGGAATCCGTGTGCTTACACTTTATTACAAGGTATAAGGTCGCGATTAGTTTTTAACGCGTTTATTCTACCACGGCGATGTAGCTCCTTTTCATTTGCGGATTACATCTTTCGCTAGTGCGAGGGATACGTACCTGTGATTCGTTTCACATCCGGACCTACCCACCTCTAGACCAACAAAATGGCTGACGTCAATTTGTAGACAGACGTCGCAGCTCAAATGTTTAGATTGGAAATTTAGGTTTTACGTGTTCTTTATTCACTATGTCGAATTTGTGCTCAAGAATTGTTTACAAACCTCCTAAGAGATTGCCTGATAGTAGGGAAAGCATGTCGGTTGCACAAACTAACGCGTGGATGAATGGTGAGCAGTCTTTGCAAATATTGATTAATTTCAAAACCTGTTATTTAACGTCGTACCTGTATGTTTTAGTGATTTATATTAAATGTACAGATTTAAAAAACATGTCCTTAAGTCATGACCTTTGTTATAAATAGACGGGTGACCTCAATGTACTGGTCCCAAACCTGGTTACTATGCATATATGTGTTTATATAATTGTTTATCGTTGCAGCGGAAAACATCAATAATGGCGGGGGTCTATCACTGTCTCCGCCTCACACGATATCACAGCGTGAGACAGTTTCACAAGTGTCTCAATGCTACAGTGGGCCACCGTCACCATCTGGCTCAACCAACTCGGCCCCATCGCCGACGGTGTCTCCCGCACCGCCCCCAGGATCAGCCACCCTCGACCCTAACTGGCAGGCTACCAAGCCCACAGTCCGAGAACGCAATGCAGCAATGTTTAATAATCAACTGATGTCAGATGTCACATTTATAGTTGGTGCTCCAGGTAGAGTAAAATGTATTTAACAAAAATTTACAATCAGAAATTTTCAAAAGAAGTTAAAATCACATTCAATTAGACCTAAAACTACTGTTTGTGAACATCAAATTGAAATATTAGGAAATAAATAAATTAAGCAAAATTTAATAATTAGCAATACAATTCAAAAGGCCCTACAAATTTCCATAATTTCCCCGTTTAGCATACTTAGAATGTTAGTTTTTTAATGTCATTAAGCAAATGGGACAGTCAGTTAACTCAAAACAGTCTGGTCATAAGTAATACACCTAACCATGACAGATGCAGTGTTGAAATTAATAATCATAGGTGGTCATTAGTTTCCACCAATAATGCCCTGCACAGTCAACTGAGATGGCAGATGTTAGGTCTCTAATACCCAGTAATTATACTAGCTATAGCACTCTCAACCTCAAACAAAAGTGCAAAACACTTCCATTTTACAGGACAATATCTGGCATTACTGTGGTTCACCTAGACAACTCATTATCGAAATAGTTATATTGTTTTTTTTTTATAAACAGTGGTGTGTGCTTCCTATTGATGAATTGTTTTTTTAATTCCAGGTCACACACAAGTTATACCAGCACACAAATATGTATTAGCTACTGCAAGCTCAGTATTTTATGCAATGTTCTATGGTGGACTAGCAGAGTGCAAACAAGAAATTGAAGTCCCTGATGTGGAACCATCAGCTTTTCTCACATTACTGAAGTAACTACCAATAACATTTAATTAATATTTATATAGGTATTTTTTTGCTATTTTTAATGTTTTTTATCTTTTTAGGTATTTATACTGTGATGAAATACAATTAGAAGCTGATACAGTGCTATCTACGCTATATGTTGCAAAAAAATATATAGTCCCCTATTTAGCGAGAGCCTGTGTCAGTTATCTGGAAACTAGTCTTACTGCAAAGAATGCATGCCTGCTATTAAGCCAATCACGGTTATTTGAGGAACCTGAATTAATGCAGAGATGCTGGGAAGTTATAGATGCTCAGGTATGTCAGTCAACAGAAAACTTTGCTTCACTGTGTTGTGAGCCATCATCTTACAATAACCTACTAATGGAAATAACTGATAACTCCAACCATACTTCAATAAGCCCTGATAGTAAGAACAGTACTGATAATATTTTAAAAACTAGCAATTAGAGTAATACAAATTAAATAATAGAAGCCTGATCTGTTCTGTCCCAATATAGAAATTATTATCTTAATTAACAAAGTATGTGTGCCACAAATTTTTAGTGTTTGTATATACTTTTATTTTGGTTGTGATTTAAAGTTAAGAATAGAAATTGGCAAAAGGATACCTTTGAACGTACAAAAAAATTACCACATTCCATTTGCTTTTCTGTACATCTAGTCAATGTAATATTAAATAAATTGAACTGCAATACAGTTTCAGGTAGGTTCACATGAATACAAATCCTGTATTTATCATTAGTCTACAGAAATTACTTTATATATTATTTGTAACTGAATGTATATAAGATCTGAATAAAATAAGTTCACAAATTGTATTGCAGTTTTAATATTCCTCAAACCCTAACAATTTTTATTTTATTATAGGCTGAGATGGCACTAACTTCTGAAGGATTTGTCGACATTGATGTCTCTACACTGGAGTCTGTATTGGCAAGAGAAACACTGAATTGTAAAGAGATAAACCTCTTTGAGGCAGCTTTAGCTTGGGCTCAAGCAGAATGTATGAGGAGAGAGATTGAGCCTGTCCCAACCAATAAAAGGGCAATGCTAGGAAGTGCCATATATCTTATAAGATTCCCAACAATGACTTTAGAGGAATTTGCAAATAGCGCAGCCCAACTTGGTATATTAACTCCACAGGAAACAATTGACATATTCTTGCATTTCACCGCTGCAAGCAAACCACAACTAGCATATCCAGTAAAAGCAAGAGCAGGATTGAAAGCACAGGTAATTTATTATTAAACATTAAGTATGTGTATGTATTGGACACAATAGATTTTCTATAGTTAACAATATACAGAGTATATATAAAAATGGCAATTTTTGTTTTCAGGTTTGCCACAGATTCCAGTCATGTGCATACAGGAGCAATCAATGGCGTTATCGCGGAAGGTGTGATTCTATACAATTTTGTGTCGACAAGAGAATCTTTGTAGTTGGATTTGGACTATATGGCTCTTCAAATGGTGCTGCTGATTACAATGTTAAAATAGAGTTAAAACGCTTGGGAAGAGTCTTAGCTGAAAACAATACGAAATTCTTCTCAGATGGATCCAGTAACACTTTCCATGTATATTTTGAGAACCCAATACAAATTGAACCAGAATGCTTTTACACTGCATCTGCCATTTTAGATGGGAGTGAATTAAGTTATTTCGGCCAAGAAGGTTTGAGTGAGGTTTATATGGGCACAGTAACATTTCAGTTTCATTGTTCATCGGAGAGTACAAATGGAACAGGAGTACAAGGGGGACAGATACCAGAGCTCATATACTACGGTCCGACTGTAAACACTGCCATCACAAACACAAGTACAATTGAGGACTGACACTTGACTAGATCTCATCCTTTCCATTATTATTCTGTATGAAAGAAATATTTACAAGTTTGCAATATAATAACCTGAGCCTAGATATTTATTACTAAACCATTCCCTTACATAATGAAAATTGTTTTGTTGAACATTTTGAAAGTTCTTGTATATATTGTTGAACTTGACTAGAAGTTAAGGAAAGAACCTTAAGATTGTGATATGGGTGTTGTAAAAGCTCTCTATTGAATTTTTAGGTGTAGAGTTGAACCATAATAAAAAACAATATTATATTAATTTACCTTTGATTTTCCCCTGTCATAATTTTGTAAAAAAGTATTATTTTTATTTTGTCACATGCTTTTCATGATTTGTACATAAATCACATCACATTTTTAAAATTTACTAATATTATGCATGTGTTATTAGCAGTCCTCATGTACAAATTAGTAGGCAGATTGTATTTATGCTCATGTAAAAACAACAGAAAAAGCATTTATCTAACAAAAGTAAATAGGTAAATGAATGTAGGCACTTTAAAAAGTTGCTGACAAGATTTAAGTTTTTGAGCAAATTCAACTAGTTTGTAAAAGGTTACAGCTTCAAGAGAGATGCATACGGGACTTTTTGTAGTGCATTTATCTACTATGCTTATGTTAAGTAACACTTACCTGTTGGAGGAATATTGATGCACAAAGCCCTTGACAGTCTAAAGTATGCGCGTCCAAGTTGATAGCAGCAAATTTGAAGAGCATCACTTATATCAATCAACAAATCTGTAGTATGTGGTTAAAAGAAAATATTTAAACTTACTTAATGATTTCCTCATAAATTATCATGATCTAAGAGCTGGAGATTATGTAAATAAATTAGGAAACTAAAATCTGCAGTGTAAATAAATAATTTAAGAGTTCCTTGTGACTTTTTTTCTGTAATTTGACCGTATTACTTAAACTAAGGTAAAGGTCTTCTAAAAACACAAAACTAAACTTTAATAAAAAGTACTTTTAGAAAAGGATACGGGCTGTGCCTTCAGTTCTGCAGGTCATATACACACAAGCAGCCTGTGTATGACTGGCTGGACGGCCAATAGTCAAGTGGCGGGACAGGGCCATCTTGAAAAAATTACATGCAATATCTATGCATTGTTGGTTCAAACGTAGTTGCTGGCACAATGCTGTTATACCATCCCTTGCTTTCCTTAATGTTATTTCTCTTGATTCTTGTCCAATACCAGCATGAAAAGCTAAAAGATTAAAAATATTTAGTATTCATGAAATGATAGGCAGCATACAATAATACTAATAAATGGTGAACTCTCAGCATATAAAGCAGTTGTACATAGCATGGGTGGAAATTTACAACACACAATACATAAATTTACTGTCTATGCTCATGCTATGTTTGAGTGGTTAACAAAATTAAAAATAAAGCCTTAAGTAAATAATATGTGTAGGCAGACCAACTGCCTAATGGTCTGATGATGAAAAGGAGATCTTAGGCCCAGTTTGGAGAAGGGTGGTGGACAACCATTTTGAGTGGAGGAAAGTTTGAGGTGTATGCCCAACGGTGGGAGAAAATACCCTTAAGATGATGATGATGAAATAAATAACTGAATAAAACATGCTTCCATTTAAATGCTGTAATGTTGAAATACATATAGGTACCATATCAATTTTTTTTTTCTACTTCAGTCCTAACAGAAATCAGATGTGAAAAGAAACTAAGGTCACCAACATGTAATGCGCTTATGCAATGAGCAGATCACAAAGTCTAAAAAACAGATTTATATTGCATAATTTCTTAATAGAGGTATGGGGTACCAGCAATCATACCACAGGATGCAGGGGCTCAAATTATTGAAAGATGACCTGAAGAAGCTGGAAGTTGGCTGGATATCAATAGCTTCCGATCAAAGGTACACGATCCTTTTAGGGGAGGACTATGTTTACCAGTGGACTACATAAAAGTGATATGATATGATGATGTAAATGTCATAATATCATATCACTTTTAATAGTATATCAATGAAAAATATTTAGAAATACTTATTGAATGTCTCTTGATACATTCTATATATTAAAATAAGCATACCACGGCCAAATCCAGTAGCCCCTCCTTTAGTATCAGCTGAAACAAACTGTCCGATTGCAGAGGCACCGCCGTGCGCAGTCTCCTGGAACTCGACTTCAGCAACGATAATATTGTCTTCAAGTACTGTTCCGCAGCTGGTGCAAACGGCATCCCCTCTAGCCGGATCTACTTCGATCTCCGAAGAGCCACAGTGCTTGCACTTCTTCCCGGACATAGTTCTAAGCCAAGCAGTAACAACAAATTAATCTATGCACAATTTACAAACAACAATGCAACACAGCTTATAACCTAGCTGCTAATATTTCTAAAACTGACCTAGGATTGTAAGACGCTCAAAATTATGATTATATCAGGCGATAACTTAAACACATGGATCACGAAAACATTGCAATCTCTCTATTATTGACATTTGACATCAAAGAGTCAAGATGACAAACAACGTCAATTTGACATTGGGGCTTTTATCATTCGTTCCATTTGGAATATGCTAAGGTCTTACACTATACTGCCTCGTCATTAGTTTTTTATTTAATTAAATGATTGATGATCATGATGATGATGCATGATATGAGATTTATTTTTGATTATTTTAATGGTCAAATAAATGTAATGTTTTAAGAAAATAAAACAACTATTGGATTAAATTAATAAATGTAATAGAGAGCTTAGAACTCAACTCGAGCTGTAAATATTTTTTAGGAAAGAGGGTGAATCCATTTTTTAAAGAGAACTCTTACATTACAATAAGAGTTGTGATTAAGGGATATCTTTGATTGAGCATCCCATCCTATCCCATCCCATACTCCATCTACGGGGGATTTATATAAAACTAAGTATAAAGATATAGATATAGATTAAGTACCTACACGACAATATGTTTAATTCTCGGAGCAAACTCCGAGTATTCATGTTATCAAATATTTAACATTAGGAATCAATTTGAACTTTAAAAAGTTATATAGTAAATTGGGTAATTTAAACAAAATAATTTTGCGAAGTTGACTCGAACAGTTTGAAGGAAAATATAAAAAAAATAATACTCGGAGGAATAAGACCTATTATTAATTCACTATCCTATGATATAGATAGTCATCACATATTCGTCCACACATATGTATGCGGGACCATCGTACGGGCCATTATTTTATACATTTTTACCGTAGATTTTCATGGGGCTATTGTATACATTCAAACAAAAAGAAATATGAAAGAACTTTGTGTATCCCTTCGTATTACAATTATTATTATTTATATGTAGGATCTATGTTGGTGTTAACAACAACACAAATTATAAAAAGATACATGACAAAAACCATGTTCCTAAATACTTGGCAATCCATGCTCATTTATGTAAGATGTATTTTTTTTCTCATCAACCAAAACAGTCAATGTATTCGGAAGTATTCTTGAAACTACTTCAAGCTTCGATGAAATTTCAGTATGACGTCATGGCAATACTAGTTTGCTATTGGTCAAATATCACGCCATATTGTTATTTTAGAAAAGTGATATCACCCTCCGAATTTTGTTGGTATCGAAGTAGGACGACGTAAAGTTCGCTATAACAGCTGGCAGTTAAGCCTTTTTGTAATCGTTAACTAGAAATTCTTACGAGAAGGGCATCCCCAAAGCGACAACGACGTCATCGCCTGTGCAATTTGAAATGATGAGTCATCATTGTTGTGGTCGTTGTGTTCTCTTTCATGTATTTGAGTGATAGACTGCGTTTTGATATAACTTTAAAAATATTATCTCTGTCATCTCTGCTCTGGCATTTGCATCTGTCAGATGAAACTATTGCGCGATTTGATTGTTCGTAGATGGTTCGTAGTTTGTTAAGTCGAAAGTTGTGTTTTAAAACGATCACTTTTAAGTTTTCAACTTTTGCGTAGTTGCGAAATTGTGCAAAAAGTTTGACTTTTTTAGTAAAGTGAGTTTGAACTAATGACGATGAAGTTGGATGTTAGTGACAGCCACTCAAACCATTCAGACTTTTCTTGTTCGGACAGCCAATCCTCGCAAGGATCCTCTACAAATGACTTCGTATCTTCAGTGCCCACTTCGAGACCTTTGCTCTCGGTAAGTTATTTCTTAGACCATTTATTACCTACATTTCAATTTGTAATATTTTGTACTTAGGATCTTAAGAAAAAAGTTGTGATCAGACTATATATACGTTATAAAAATTAATCCTGAGCCTAATTTTGCCTCAAATTATATGAAACAGTCTTTGTGACTTCTACGTTTGCAGGAAATGACAAAATGCTTAGCATTACTTTTATGTACATAGGTATATACATGAATTTATTAAGTTCCTGCATATAATTAAAGCCTTTTTGATTAACTTACTTTAACAGCAAATTATACATTTTGCCTATTTTATTTTAGCTTGTCCAGTGATTAATGTAATGAGTTTGATTTTTAACTCCGTAAATTATCCATACTGTAGCAAATAATATAGTTTTAAAATTATATGACTATGACTATGAAATTAGTGTTTATGATTATTATTGCACAATCTAGTTCAGTCATATCAAGGCAAAAATTTGACTCAAATTATTCAATGTATTTTTTTATTTGGTTAGTAGCCCCAACTGTGTTATTTGCACATAATATTTTGTTGTGACCACCTGTACAATATAAACAGTATACTATTATATTCCTAAGATGAAGGAAATGTTTTTTTTATTTTATAAAACCACAACATAGTTTATGAGAATTGAATATATGTTTGTTTTTTCATTCACTACTATACCTTTAGACTATAATTATGAATGAAGAAGTAAGTTACATACAGCTTACGTCACAATTTATTGCTCTGATAAGCAATGATAAGATTCTTAAAACTGGCATCATAGTGATATTTATCCAGTCAGTCATACTAATATGAAATGTATGTTAAGTTTTTGTGATTTAAATATTGATAGTACTCGATTTAATTGTTAATTATATGAGGTTGATACTGGCAGAAAAAACTAAAATAAAACTGTCAAATATGCTGTTTTCATTCATAAAATTTGACTGCAATGTGGGAATAACTTAAATATTTTTTAAACATATTCTGTTTAAACCAGTCATCACTGGCCATTGCTATTTTTCTGCCAGTGTCAGTATTAATCATCAGCTCATTAAACGTCCCCACCAAGGGGCACAAGCCAACCTGTATAGGGTGATTAGGCGTTAGTCGTCCACGTGGGCCCAGTGCGGTTTCGACGACTTCACACACAACCTTTGAATCTCTTCGCAGGCGTGCATGAAGGTTTCCTAACGATGTTTTCCTTCACCGTAAGAGCGTCGGAAAATGTACATATAATTTTGAAAATTCAAAAACACATTGGTACGTGGCGGGATTTGAACCTCAGCCCTCCCGGTAGGAGGGCAACAGTCCACACCATTGAGCCACTGACGCGTTTCAGTATTAATGTGAGTAATTATACTGTAACGGCTAAAGAGTCCAAATTAACTAACAACAGTTTCAATGGAGTTCTAATACAATGGTACTAATAGAACTTCTGTTATTACAGTTATGCTTTAAACAAATTTGTTGATAGAAATCATAGAAATAATATTGATGTTTTAGTCATAATGGGATTACCTAACAAGCATTTAATCAGTTTTAAAATATATTTGGTACCTAATAGTTGTTTTATTGACATTTCCTTTATTATATCAATTAAAACAACCAAAAAATTAAGTTTTATTACAAAAATATGTTTTCTTTTGCCATTATCAAATTCTGTGGCCAATAAAATGTTCACTATCCAAATGCCGGTCATCAAAATTTTCCTCCCAACAGGTCTGCTTCCAGCAGCACCCGCAACCTGCTTAATTATTTTTCCATATAGTATGTTAACTTAGTGATCCTTGGCAATTTAGATTGGATTGAACTGCCGCAAGCAACGGCGGATCCAGGGGGAGGGTCACGGGGGTCATGACCCCCCTTGAGCTATTTTTAAGTACTATAATAATGTACATTAACAAAATACCTTATAAGTTCTTAACCTGTCTACTACTATGTGACCCCCTTCTGTTAACCAAATAGTGGTTAAATTTCCTTGAACTAGGAATAAAGTTTTGTGTTTGTTAAATTTAGATAATTGTGTATAGATAATAGAGAAAGGTGGCAACATCTACATAGTGGAGGGGTTTAAACAACCCAAGTCCTTCATTGTTGCATTTTATCTGTAAAGTTTGCCTCTTATAAATTTGAACCTACATTGGCTTTTTTGCAATTAATGATCATTACATACGCAAGATCACACTAATATTACAAAGGCGAATGTTTGTGATAGTGTTTACATGTTTGTTACTTCATCACGTCCAAATCGATTTTAATAAAATTTGCGTGTAATTAACTGATACTCTAGATTAATATATTTGCTACGTTTACCGTGAGAAAATATACCGCGGGGCACAGCTAGCAGTTCAGGGTTTCATAAGACTTCGGTTAGGTTCACGTTAAGCGTGCGTGATTNTAAAGTTTGCCTCTATAATTACCTACAATGGCTTTTTTGCAATTTAATGATCATTACCATACACAAGATCACACTAATATTACAAAGGCGAATGTTTGTGATAGTGTTTACATGTTTGTTACTTCATCACGTCCAAATCGATTTTAATAAAATTTGCGTGTAATTAACTGATACTCTAGATTAATATATTTGCTACGTTTTACCGTGAGAAAATATACCGCGGGGCACAGCCAGCAGTTCAGGGTTTACATAAGACTTCGGTTAGGTTCACGTTAAGCGTGCGTGATTGGTTGCGACGCGTGGGCCCGTTTTTCCTCGAAGCGATGACGTCATTGCGACGGTCGACGGCTTGCAATATTTTCCTTCTACGAAGCTCGCACTTCACGTTACTTAGTATAATATATTCAATTAAGTATAGCAATTTCGAATGCTTTGTTTTGTGATGTTCTTCAATTTTAAATTAGGTATAATTATGTATTACAGAAAACACTCAATACTTTATGTTTGTATTTGTATCAACTATTAGAATACAATAAAACATATTTATTTTCTTGTTGTAAATGAAACAGAAAAACAGTAGGATTAACTAAAGAAAAAACATTATAAGTTACTTATGTAGACTCCAATTAATAATATTATTAATTTTGAGCTCCTATCTATCTATTCTTAGCTATAGCACTATATAACACGCCAAAACTTTATTTGAAAAGGTGTTTTGATATAATTATAAATAGAACATTATTAACATACTTTTGATCATTCACTCATAAAGAAGTGTTCTAAATTACCAACTTTTTGTGAATTTTCTATTTGTATTTCCCCAATAAAACAAATCCAAAAGTAGAAGTAAAACCAGTAATGATAAAACATTAAAACAATACATTATTTCAAATAGATACAATTTGAAAGGAATCATGTGTAGTTATAATTATATTAATAGGTTTTCTTTGTAACCAACTAGGAAGATGTTGATTCTCGAGTTATCATAAATGATATCTAGAAATGTATAAACGGTAGAAATGTATCAACGGTATTTTTTGATGCACGGCTTTAATTGGTATAACAAGTACCTAACGTGTGTACATGTGCGACCTTGGCGACAAAATGTACGCCTTGACAAGATCAAGGTTACGTAACGTCTTATAATGGCCTATCCTGCGTGAGCATTCACAAAATACCGAATAAAATAAATAATCAATACAAATAAAATGAATAAATACCCACTGACATTCACACAGCGCCATCTAGCCCTAAGTTAAGCGTGAAGGCCTGTATTATGGGTACTAAACAACGGATAAACATAATTATATACATTTTTTTGTAAATACATGCATATTATACATAGAAATCACCTAGACCATTAAAAACAGACATGTTCATGCACACAAATGTTTGTACTGCATGGAGATTGAACCCGGATCCATGGTGTAGCAGCCGACGTCTCGACCATTGCACCACATGGGTCGATGCATATCCACTAATAAACATAGCGAGATATTTTTGTAGCAATTATACATGATGGTATAAAGGCCGTTATCTAGACTATCTAGGGTGTTTACTGCTGACCATCGTCAGGTTTTCATATGGGTTCTTCTTCTAACTACGCTAAGTAGACTTTCTTTCAAAAAGTTGATTTCGTATTGGTTGCGGCAGCGTTGTTAATTAATGAAACTTTCGAAATAATTGCAAATATTGACTAAAATTTCGTTGTAATTGAGAAATAGGCTACATAAATAAATGTGCAAATGGATTGAGAACCTGTTTTTTAAATCCTCTTGAAACAATGCGTAATTTTGAGGGAATTGAGTTAATACTGAACTCGAGCCTGGATTGAGGACCCAAGTTATTTAATCATAACATACATAAGTGTTGAAATTCATGGACCATTGCTTCGACGACCATGATCAACGTTAAAACTCGTTTGCATGTTATTTTATTTATTAAATTTAATACATCTAATTAATTAAATGAACAAGTAAAATTAAATAACTAGTTTATTTAAGGCGACAGTTACCACTTACCTCCAGTTGAACAGTCTGCTTGATTGCCACCTAGTTTTACATAAAAAAATCAGACTGGCGTTTTTATGGTGGTTCGGATTCGGGAAACCCTCATTGATGTAAATGAAAGGCTTTTTCCAGTAGTAATCGTTTTAGCTGTAGTGAAACTTCGAGCTGGTTGTCTACTTTGGACCTATCTACATGTCGTATGGCTGAAAATATCTTTTGTCTTATTTAAATGAAATTACTGAAACTAATCAATTATAGAGCGATTTTTTTTCCATTAAGCGTTTTACGGTAAAGCCAATCATAAACTGAACCTTTGAATCTCTTCGCTGCTTGCGAAGGGATTCAAAGGTTGTGCGTGAAGTCGGCAGATCCGCATTAGGCCCTCGTGGACGACTAAGGCCAGTAGTATACACCCTTTACGGGTAGGCTCGTTCCCTTTGGTGGGGACCCTTAATGAGCGTATGATAATGAAGCGATTTTATCCAATATTATTTATTTTGTTAATCCGTTTGACTCCGATACAAAATCTAGAAATAAAGGTTACTGCTCGCTTAGTCATGAGAAAACAGATCTTTTTAAAAATACAGTATCCAATAATTTCACTGGAAGTCTCACCCGAGATTGGAACTTAGTAAAATATTATAGCAGCGAACATTTCCAAAAACACATATTCAAGAATGAACAACAACTATGCATTTAAATAACACTGACGTTGGTACTGGAAATTGGAACGAATTAATAATTCTTATCACTTTAGAATATACGTATAAGGAATTGTTTTTATAGAAGATATTCAGAAGACCGTGGCTAAATAAAAGTATGTAGTAACTCTTACTGCATCAGTATCTGCTTTTACTGCTTAAATCGGTCCAACCTTTAGATTATAAATTATAATTATGTAATCTTATACAAAGTTATTTTTACAATGACTATCTTGTATCAGGCACTTCATAAAGTTTATTTTTATTCATCAGTAGAAAAAGAAGACCATTGCGGCAAAGCTAGTTATATGAATAGTAAAAGGAATGAGAGCACATTCAAATCCGAGAGTGACGTGGCCCTCGGAAGCCCTCGAACTCCTGGAATCGGGTCGCGTGTTTCACTGCCCTTGAACTAGCGCCCTTGACAGTGATTCATCATATTTCTATCGATAGCGATAATGAAAGCATGTCAAATACAACATTAATTACCGGCAAGTAACAAACCACTTGGTTTTTATTCACGGTTCTGAGTAATAATCGCTCTATGATAGCGCTAACAAAAGTTTTCTTGGACCGTTTTCTGTAGAAAGAAAGAAATGTTTATTCAGTTACAATATACAATATTATCTTAAACATAAAAACTTAAATCTAAAGACACATAAAGGTACCACTCAGCAACAGCCATTGTGATGAAGACAAGGTCAAGAAGGTCTTCCGTAGGTACCTTCAAAGAGATACTACTGCACACACGCAGCACACCTATTGCAAAAGGGTAGTGGGAAAAGTAAGAGTTCACTGTTTTTAATTGTTTGCAGAAATTTTCGTTAATTGGCATCTGACACACGTACATTTTTCACAGAAGTATTGTAAGTATATGAACCCTTACTAATCTATGAAGCTGAAACTGGCAGAAAAATTCTAGCAGAAAAACGCGATGGCCAGGGACAGAAAGGAGAATTGAAGACTTTTTTTTCATGAAATACGTTAACAAATCTAAAAGATTCGCACATTTACGTCAAAATCGATAAACAAAAACGGCTCTCTTTTGGGACCGACATTTTTTCATCACTGGCCTTCACGTTTTTTCTGCTAATTTTTTTCTGCTAGTTTAACTTCGTTACAAGTCTTACAACATAGGAGGTATACTTATTTCTGCAATAATTTATTTTTCTTAATTGCTTAGGTGTCAGGTCATCCTCAAGCTTTACGGCTTAGGTTTCAGGTAAACATAGTGTCATATTTTGCCTATTAAGCACCAGATCCTGAAAAGGGGATTGGAATTGCAATATTAAAAAATGTAATGTTAAAAACACAATTTTCAGTTATTTCAATTCCAGCCTTACAACAGATTTATAAACCTTTAGTTTATAAATCTGTGTGCCTTTTAACCCGGAACACGGCTACTTTCAGAAATAGGTGATACTGGTTACACACATTTTTTTATACATAAGTAAAATATTTAATAATAACAACTCCATGTAATAATCTCATAAATAACAAGAGGATTAAATACAATAATTATAGAGTACTTACTGTTGATAAATTAAGGAAAACGGATAAAACCACTTGTGTACTAAAACTGTTCCACGGATTTTCGATAACAGTTTTGTTATTTCCTGTAAACACAATGTATTACGTATGAACAGTTAAATGATGTCACATTGATATCAAACGCATAATCGGGCGGATCAGACTGCTGGGTATTTGTACCACACCCACTTTTACCTTCATGCAATATGTTATGATTTGAACAGTTGTTCAGATGATCATGTAATTCGATAATGCCGTGATCTTCTTCTAAGGATTCATTGCCGTCATTGGAAATATTTGATAAGAGGTTAACCGTATGGTATCGGCATATTATTATTAGAATACAAATGTCAACAGCCCTATTCTTACCTCCGTTGCCGTGAAAGACAGCTTAGAGGAAAATATTCAGAAGCAAACTCGTGTTCGCTCGTTTAAAGCTGAATATTGTACAGCATTGCTACCAAGTAATGTTTTCTAAGTACATCTTAACTTTAATAGGTATAGGTTTTTATATATCTAACCCGCCTGCTTGGAGATTATGGCAACTCACTTGTGAAGTAGGACCTAACTTAGACTAGTGGGCGTTCATGAGATGTAAAAGTTAAGTCGAAGATAAGAGCTTTGATCCCCGTAGAGTTATTTTACGTCAATAACAATACATGTACGAAATGTCAAAGAATTAGACGAGCAACGTTTGGAGATTATGAAGGCAGTTACTTCACTAAAGGTTTCAATTTCTGTGCAGTACAAGCATTTTTGTGCATCATCATCAGCTCATTAAATGTCCCCACCGAGAGGCACGAGCCTAACCGTATAGGGTGACTAGGCTTAGTCGTCCACGCGGGCCCAGTGCGGATTGGACGACTTCACACACAACCTTTGAATCTTGTGCATGAAGGTTTCCTCACGATGCTTTCCTTCACCGTAAGAGCGTCGGATAACGTACATATAATTTCGAAAATTCGAAAACACATTGGTACGTCTCGGGAATTGAATCTCCGCCCTCCCGGTAGGAGGGCAACAGTCCACACCATTGAGCCACCGAAGCTCGATGGTGACTGACGCTAATTTTTGTGCATGTCTGTTTGTATTAATCTAGGTGTCTTCGATATTGTATGTTCACCTGTTTTTCAGTTTCAACTGTACATTTTTTCTATTGGGGCTAGAAGGCGCTTCAACTTAATGGTTATTTATTTTTAGATTTAATTAATTAACTGCAAACAATGCCAAAAAGTTACTATCCTCGTTTAGGCCAACATTAAAGTTTGTTTGTTTTCCTTTATGTTTATTAAATTAAGCACGAGGACACGTATTTAAATTGAACCTGGTAAAATCCCTTACGGAAAATACTGTTTTCTGCCAATAGAAGAGTCATATGAACATTTAGAATCCTAGCCTCGCTATGTCGTATGTACACTTATCTAAAATAAAGTATTACAGTATGTAGGATGCGTAAATCTAAACGAGATTATATACATGAAAATATGCTGGTTTATCGATCTAGGCTGGTATATCTGATAAAAACGTGATAGAAACAGACGTAGTATTTTCTACAAATTCTGAGGTTCCCAAAGCCCGGTTTCGAATTGTTGTTTAGAATCAAGTTACAGCTGCACCTATGTTGCAGGAATTCGCGTTATTTGACAATGCACATATTTGTCGTTGTAGTATATCTGGCCATTGAACTGTGCATTGTCACGTAGATACATAGTTAATATCACCTCATCGATGACCCAACCGCAAACATGCATAAAAATTGTGGCTGCGTTTTTCCGATTGCATTGTTTAAAAGGCGTCCATCGAGTGAGTCATTTGTAATATGAACCTAAACAATAACATGCTCCTTTAAAACCTTCATAATTATAGACACAATTTTACATGAAATATCACGTTCTTTGTTACGGATCGCAAATGACCCACTTAACCATACTCGGTTACTAATTGTGTCAACTTTTGTTATGCAAATTTCTAGTGCATTATAGTTAAGTATCTATATTACAGCATTGTTCAAATTATGCGCATTACTACAACTTTTATTGACGATGTTTATTTGTTTTCTGGCTTTTAGTAAATTTTGGCACGAGTTTTATGAAAAATACCAATCACATCATCGAGTTTTGTGTCATGAAAATGCTATTCCCTGAATCACGGAATTGCCATCGTGGCGCCCGTAAATTTGGCTCAATCCGCGAATTGTTCGGATACTTTGGTGGAGATACGACTGTTTGGCTTCGAAGGCGTGTTTGCGCGTGCGCGCTGTGGTTGTCTGCCATCGTACAAAACCGGCCACGGGCGCGCTAACTGACTCAGTCTGATATGAAGCATTCTAGCGTACGTTCATAGTTGATCAAGCCCCCGCGGATGACTCATACTCTTATCAAACAGTGAATTGTCACAGAGTTTCGCGAACTTTTGCATTGTGCTATTATAACTCGCAAGTTTTCAGTGTACAGTTTCTCTGGACGGTTGTTTTGTAAAGCCTGTCTTCATGTCTCAGCTGGTGCCATACCACCTCATTAGCGGCGAGCAAGACGATAGTCTGATGTTCGCTACCATGTTCGAGTACCAGGCAGATGATTACAACAAACCTGTGGTGAGTTTTCGATTAGTGAAGTAGGTAATGTCGCAGTTCCAAATCACACATAGGAAGTTTTCCAAAACTTTGTAAACAACTTTCTCAAACGGCGCGTGTGTTTCGCAATTGTTTCATCATGTTTTTTTAAGTCAATGTTCATAAGATCCTGGTTTCTATACTTAACTTTGACAATCTAATCTATAAGACATTTTATAAAACTGGAAATCGTTTTGGTATAATTTTTACTTATACCTTAGAATTTGCTAATTTACTTTCCTATACTGAAACTTCTAAGTCACTTCTAAAATTTCTAAGTAGGTAATTGTGCACCAATGATATATTATGTTAATAAGTTTACGTTAAATATTATGGGATTAATTTACCGTAACGGCTTTATTTATTAAATATATTCCATAATTATTTGTCATACTTTGTTATATTCTAGAAAGTTTCCGTATGTCAAAACAACAGTAAAATTGCGAACCGAGTATGTAAAGCATTTGTGCTAATCTAGTGATATGTATGTAAAGTTGGTCAGGCCAGTTTTATAGTTTCTCCTAAATATTTTATTTATGAATAGTCAATAACAATTGTTCAAATAGTATTATCATAAATTATACAAATTATTATTATATTGGTTGAAAATGTTTATGCTGTTGAGTAACATACGTAGAACTTTATTTAAATAAACATAGATGGCGCTACTTGTGAAGAGTTGAACAAAAACATGTTTCTTATCGGTTTATATTAAAATACGGATGTTGTTCGTTTTGATTCTCGGTTTCGATAAAATCGTAGTGTTATACTATTTAATAACATTGCTATGACTTATGGTATTATGAAACGCATAGTATGTTATAAGTACTATCGCAATAGATTTATATGCTTTTGCATTTAATGTGAAAGTTTTTGGTAAAGAAGTAATGAAAAGAGCGGGAAAAACACGTGACGTTAATCGCCTGAGACGATGACGTCACTGCATGACGTCACCTATAGCCTCTTAGGCTTCGCCTCGCCGCCAAAGTTCCACGAACTCGAGCAGCTGTGCCATTATTATAATACCATTACTTTGTACAATTTGTAACGCTACTTATTTTTTTTATATGTTCTTGTAACTTATTGTGTATCTTTAATGTGGTTTCTATGTATTATATTGTTATATTTTCCCTGAATTTGTGATTTCTGCGAAAGTCGCGCGTGTTGACCATGAAAAAAGTATTTATCGGGCGACGAATTTTACCTTGATGCGGTCAAGTTAGTCGCCTGCGTTTCTATTATATGACTTGGGTCACGTAAGTAGTATGGTTGTGTTATTAGTTTACAGCGATTATAAGAATGGGGTTTAATTCATTTTTTTTAATTCTGTATCTGGGTTCCATGTACAGCCATGTATAATAATTATTATAGCCATACTTGAGACTAAAAAATTGTCCCTTTTGGTCTTGTCTAGTCTATATCATTCTGGACTATATATAAAAAAATATTTAAAAATCTATCACCAGTTGTTCGTTTTCTGGTTATGGGTATCACTAACCATCACGTAAGCCAACTGTGCCAATTTTGAAATGCGCCAATTCGATCTTTTTTGTTCCTTATGGTATATTTCATAGTACATCATTTACTCGTTCGTTCTGTTTTATTGTGGATTTTGGTTGTTAACACCGTTGAACAATTCATTCTAATACAATAACTAAACATTGAAGTTGTAGCGGATAAATTCACAGTTGGATTGCAAATTGTAATGGGGCGTCGTAATGTTATGTGCGCCAAAAACTGAATTAGCGGAACTAACGCCCTGGTCGTCTTGTTTTTTTCCTGGATCTGGACGGTCAATTTAGGAGTATTGCCAGTCATAACCTCAAATACGTTAAAGGATTTTTCCCCATTGAGCGACCCGATATTTTTGGGAATTATCTAGCCACTGTTTATACTGGCAACACTAGAAATTGTGCCTTTACCTTATTGTAGGATCAATGACGTTCGTCCTATTTTGTAGTAATACAGATTTGTCCTCAAGGATATTTATGTTGGTACATACATTCGTATTTAACTTGAATAAGATTGTATGAACCATAAATATTTATTAGCCTTAAATACTCCAGTCGTACTTTTTGACAAGTATCAATCTATCAGCCCTTTAAGGTGTACTGCTTAGTACCCTCAAGGGTGGTAAGCAGCCCAGCCCAGTAATCGGCAGCTCACATCCATTTTGCTCCATCGTTGTGATGTCTGTGGTTGTGGTAATAGTTGCCATAAAAAGAAATCTTCCTGAGCGTGACTTCTCTTGAAGCTCAAACCATTATCTCCTGCTCTTTGTGTATCTAGACCACGAACGAGATTTTGGCGCGTCCAAACACATATTGGACTAGCTAGTGTCAATGGCTGGAGAAATAGAGATTAAGTTTCAATGGAGGATGATATGGTCATGGTGGCTAATAGATATGAGGAACCGTCAGCTTTGTAGGTCTTCCAAAGCATCACCACTTAAATTTAGTACACTTCATATTCTAGATGTTATATTTAGAAGACTTGTACGTCAAACATTTTATTTATTTATTGAATCAAATAATGTTTGTTCTAACTAGCTAACACTAATGATAGTGTAATTAACAACTAACACCGGTAATTGTACAATAATTTAACTAGTAATAAGAACAGTCATATAAAAACACATTGTATTTACGTCACAACAAAACCGCAGACTTGTTTACTTTCAAAACTCGTTGCTAATGCTATGCATGAATGAAATCCTTGGGTTATCCCCACTTTGAACGTGGTTGCATATAACCTTTATTTGTATCATTAATTGTCCTAGCTGTAAAATATTTTGTGGCTGAACCTAACAAATCCTGCGATATCTGTCTCTACCCTAGACTTACTACAGTCTTCTTTCCTTTTTTTTGTTTTAAAATATAAACAATTTTATGGTGTGTTAATAAAAGGTCTACCTTCAAATTGAGAATCATCGTAAATCCTATTTCATCTCAATTCCAGGTCTAACATTACCTTTACTAACATGTGATAAAAAGTGCTTGATTTTGCTAGAATACATACCTAGGTGGTTAAACGTGAACCTATTATTAAGGAAAACATTGATCCCGGATTTAAAATAAAGTCAATCAGACCACGGTGGCTATGTATTGCGTCGTTACGGAACAACTGATCTTTTAGGATCTGATAAACGAGGCTATCAATTGCGCAAGCGCAACCGGACCAGCGCGTTGCGGTTGGTTGCTGTAATTGTTACGAATATGACGTTTTCTTAAACGGCTGGCCGTGGGACATGACATGAGAATTTAGGGTTAATTTCAGTGGTTTTACGCTATTTAACTATGTCAAAGTTATGGTTTGTTAGGTATTTGTTGCTAATATTTTACAATTATCAATAATAATATGTTAAATAGTAATAACACACAACACAATTTCGTTTGACTTTTTGATTTTTGTATTAAAGGTATAGTTAAAAAAAAACAAAACCATAAATAAATAGGAGTGTTATTCATGGTATTCCTTAATAGTTAGAAAAATATTAGCGTTCAGATATTGTTATATCTGCTCGCTCATTATTACAAAATAAAAATGTTTGTGTTTAAAAGTAATTTATCATTAAAACTTAAATCTCTCGTCTCGTCTCGTTTTGCACTAACTAGCCCACTTACCAATATGCATTACCCAAAGGTTGCCTGGAAAAATTGCTACCTTAGCAATAAAGCCGCCTACATTGTACTCGACTTTTGTTGGTACTAGTTGTGTTATATTTGTTATTTATGTGCTATAAAGTTTTTATCTTTATCTATGAATAGCTTAACATCGAAAGGCTTTAGGCAAAGTACGAACTTAACAGTGCCTACAGCAAATGCAAGGCCGTGCAACCTTTGGCGTTCGTCAATTCCGGCTGTCTTGACCCACTTCGCGCTTGTGAAATTTCTCCCCGAGGCCGAGCCACTTCCAAGAACCGCCGCTGGGGAATCCCCACGCGGTAAACTCCGCCCCTGACGTTGGTTTTTTTACCTGGTATTTTCTTTTTCATCCTTACATTGTTATTGTCCTCGCGCCATTTGAAAGTGCTTTCCATTTTGTGTTATTAATTAGTATGATGACATGTTAATGACTATTTGATTTTGGATAACCGGTTTTAATTCAAATACATAAGACACAGATATTGTTCTTTGTTATTTACATTTAGTTAAAGCTCTTCAAGAGGTCAAGCCAAACTGAACTGTCCGGGTTGCATCCTTCCGAATACCGAACAAGACTGGTGATACACCAATATACATTGGACATACGCGGTGGGTTACCGAAATCCTTCACCGATGATGAAACTCATTGGGGTAACGGGTTCAGATGTAGACGTTGTCTCTTCGATAGTAGAAGTTGATCCTTGCGTTCATTGAAACGTCAAACAGTTAAGTAATAATTGACCTCGCCGACCAACAGATGCGTTTGATTGAGCGACACCTAATAGATGTAACTAACAATGTGCGCCGGATGCTGACAATTTAGACCAATAGTAGCATCGATTAGTCGGCTCAAGAATACTTGCTCGTAAAAGGAGTTAGATATAGGAAATACTTAACTGCACCCACACGTTAAAAGGAACACACATCTGGTGTAATGGTTGAGACGTCGGCTATTGCTCCAAGGGTTCCGGGTGCGATCCCCGGGCAGTACCAAACATTTGTATGCATGAATACGTCTCGTTTGTATTGATCTGGGTAAAATAATATGTATTTACAAAAAAAAGCAAATCAATATGTTAATTCGTTGTTAAGTATCCACATTACAGGCTAATGCTTAGTTGGGGCTAGATGGCGCAGTCTGAATGTCAGTGGATATAATTTATTATTTATTTAAAAAATAGTAACCTACAATTAGGCGGTCCAATCACTAAATAGTGCTACCACTCGGACATTTGAATACATAAAGGAAGAAGACAGCTGTTAGAAGGAGTATGTATGAAACATAATAAACAAAACAATGAAAACTTTTTTAAATAAATGCCTGATCGTAATTGGAAAAGATAAGCTAAATCAGAAATGCAGGTATGTTATAATCAACACGTAAAAATAAATCACCAGCTCCATAAATACTGAAACCACGGGTTATATCAGGTTGTCAAAATATTACGTCTATGTTCCACATAGGTATATGCAGTTATTGCTAGAGATATATTTGACAGGTCAATGACTCCATATCTAACATTGAATTCGAAACATGTGGTAGCAGTACGCGCATATGTAGGTGGCGAAATTTTCAATGTATTTAATTTATTTTAAATGTTATGTTATGTTATTTACTTATGTAATTTAGCTAATGTATAATTCTTGTCTCCTATACGGTAGTTCGATATCGGAATCATAATTTTATGAGAGCAAGAATTCGAAATAAATCCTTAGATTACCTATTTTATGTGTTAGTAACCTATATTTCTTTTAAATCCTACATCAATCTAATTCCCTCTATTTTCGCTTTCGATAATCGACAACAGCTGTGAGTGTAATCCCAAAATTACCACGAAAAACCTTTGTATAAAAAAAAATACAAATGTTACGTCTTTAGATTAAAATAAAGGCAATATCTTCGCTCCGTGGGATTAGGTAATCACTACACAGAATTCTTAGAATAGCGTGAGTCATCGCTAACAAGTCGGAAGTAAACAGATTGTACGACAACGAGAAACTAATGAATTGCCACCGGCCATATGCAACAATATCCATTGATACGTTCTCGGTATACGTCTCGTCTTGTTTTATAGCACCTCTGAATCATCACGGCCTTGTATGTACATTAAAAACGATATCTAAACTATAGTAGTAAACGTAAAAGTTTATTGAGCATTGATAGATAGGTAGAAGGAGTTTATTTATACATAATATGTTAAACAAAATTAATCGTCTGAAAAACTTATCTTTATTAAGTTATACGTACTTTTCAGTTAAACTCGAAGGGATAACTCTGTCTCCACAAGATTTTCTATAGTCTTACCGCAATAAGTCTCCAAACGGAACCAAGCTCAAATTTAAAATTCATTACGTCCAATTTGTAGACGACCGTAAAAAATAAATTGAATATGAGACGCGATCTTCCTTAAGTGCGGATTGCATTATCCAAGAATGCACGATACATGTATGTATGTGAAAAATCACTAACCCGCACACCTGTGCCAGCCAGTCCGCTGACGTCATATACAAAGCATTTGCTTGGAAACTGAGAAACGCAGTTACTATGCTGCATTCTCATCTTGGGCGAGCTGTGTTACCTAATCTAGTAGAAGTGGCTTCTGTACAAAAGCTACGTGACAATTTGCGCATAGGCTTCATCGGTTAGACTTTAGGCAATGCATTATCATATGTCGTAGCTCTATTGTAGAGAAGCTATTGTTGTATTTTAGTAATTGTTATACATATTTTGTTTATAATTAATGCTTTTGGTATATATAAAATATTTCTTTGTAAACATTAAATTAACGACGAGTAGATTCGTATCATTTAAATTCGAGCATCAGTTATTTTATTATTTACTTATAACGTTCCATATAAGATTAGATTAACCTTTTTTTAACCATTTCCATTTTTTTCTTATAAGCGTAAACAAAAATGAAATAAGGGTTTATAGTATGTTTTAAGTAGTTTTCGATGCGATTATTTCTTTTAAGAACACGCCTTATTGTAACGTAAGTAGTTGAAAAGTTATTAT
>PQWD01001000.1:39526-63756 GCA_019425675.1 Leucinodes orbonalis
GTAAACAAAATTATAGTTTCTCTCGCTTTTAAAACTGTGTTTTGTAATGTTGTTGTTATTGCAAATGATTGCTTTATTTTTGAAGCAATTGCATCAGATGTATTGTTTTGTCTGTTGGGATTGGGTCGATGTTATTTATCTGTCATGGATAGGGTTGCCAACTTTTTTTAGCAGAAATAAAGTATATCTGATTTTAAAGAGGTAAAAAAAGAGTATGCACTTATAAAAAAGAGTATCATTTATTTTATCTTTTAAAAAGGTATTTTTTAGTACTTCTTGCGGCACATAACAAATTTTCATATATTTTTAAAGGTATTGAATGAGTCTAAACATTCTAACTCTAAATTTATATATATCTAGAGCTCATTTTGATTAAATTCAATGAAGCTCTGTTTCTCTCTTCTCGCCACTTTACATTCATGACCGAAAAGACTCTTCTGTAAATGCTGAGTGCGGCGGGACAGAGAGTATATAGCTAATAATTTATTTTTAAACAATCAAATTCTTGAGGACATTTTTAAAAATATATTGCCATTTTTTCGGTGCATTTTTGTATAAAGTCTGCGTTATTAAACAATTCGGCTTCGAGCAATTTTAAAATTGATACTTCTGAATATAAAGTATTTCAAGTCTATGTTTAGTCTTTTTAAATTAAGTTTTCCGTTCTTATTAATTTTCTAAATGATTAAATTCAACAAATAAGTAGTCTTTAAGCATATTGTATTTTAGTGAATACAGCCAGTATCATTACTCAACCATTTTGTAAATAGTGGACTTTAATTCTGATTAAGGTTTTTGCGTATTATTACGGACCGTGCCACTAAACATTTTGTAAAAAAAGAGTATTTTAGCGTACTTTATTAGTGTTATAGATTATAGAGTACGGACCACTGATATGATGAGGACAATACTCTATTTTAGAGTACGGTTGGCACCCTAGTCATGGAGTCCAGTAGGTACTGCTAGGTCGGTATTGTGGGTAGGGGTCCATAGTTGGTGTCAGTGGTGAGTACATCACCACCGGTGGTCGGAGGTGGTGCGTTCGGCCGCGGCGTGTGTCGCGCGACGCTCGCGCCGTGTCATCGTTCGCGGTCAGTTGAACGAACCCTCCGCCGCCCGACGTCAACCTTGCCATAATCGCGATTATTTGCATCGCTATTGTACCCACTGTGGGTTGTAAAAGTACCACTAATTGATTCACTGACAACACGAATGAGACTTGCGTTGACCTGTTTTGGAAATCTACTGGTGAATATTTGGCAAGGGGGCAATACGAGTACGTACTTTTGAATATTTAAATTAAACTAATAACTAAACGGTCGATCTCTAAATATATCAAATTGTTAAAAACACTCACTTGAACTACTTTACAGTGTGTACGTACACTATCGAAAGGTCTTAGCAAATATCACAGCTACTAGGTACCCGATGAAATTCAGTGTCCATGGTGACCAAAATTTTTATTTATTCTCGATAAAACATTAAATAATTCAACCACGACAGTTCTAGAATATGTTTTCTATTTCAGGAAATAATTAGCCACGTGTTAAATTTATACTAAGTTCACATCTGGTACCTAAGTTACCATTTTGAAGATTGATAGGTGTGAAAGTTATGAATGTGGAAAATATAATTTTAGGATTGTTACTAAAAATCTTATTTATATACTGAACTTCTGCATGTTTGATGTTAAACTCAGTTTTAACATTCAATAACTATTCTTGTTAAAGTTAGATGTCCTTGTTGATAAGATTGATATACTATCCACGGCTATAAACAATGGACTTGAACGTAATTATACAATAAAGTAGGTACTTGTACGGATGTTCTTTCGAACGATGAAATATATATATTTAAAATAAATATTTTTGCAACACATTAGTTGAACTTATTTTTTTTAATAATTAGAACAATAATGTTTATCAGTTTATCGTTAAAATATATAAATAAATATTCACAGACATTCACATAATGCCATCTAACCCCAAGTTGGAGTTGAGCGTGGAGTTTGTGTCACGGGTAGTAAACAACTGATAAACATATTTATATACATACTTAAATACTCACCTATTTTATTTGTAAATACATACATATTATACATAGGAAACACATACCTCACACAAATTATTATATTTTGTTTAAATTTAAAAGCATTAGATTATTTTCTTCATAGAAAATCAACAATCCTCAGTATAGATTAAAAATACAAAGTGTTAAAAGTCAAAATCAAACGTTTCAACATAAAAACATAACTTGTAGGTATTTGAATTGTTATTTAGATACCTGTATATGATGAGCACACGCATGCCCAGACATTATAATTTAGCAGAAAGGGACGTTGTTAATTCAAACTGCAGCTCGCACAGGGCCATTATACCGTCGTAATTTCATGTATAAAAGTGAATAATTCTAGTTTATGCGGGCTTATTATTCTTTGTGTGTCGTTAAATGCGCCTTGTTGCTTGATGGGAATCGTAAAGCGGGTTATCTGGCCGTCTCTTGTGGACAAACTTATACTGTTTTACATGTTTCAAAGTTGTAAATTTTTGTAATATTCTTCTTGGTAGTGAAATTTGTATGGTGATTTTTATCTGGTTTATTTTGATCTTAAATTATTTTGAAGGTTATTCATGACCATCAACTGTTCAGAGTTCGGGGAAATGATATACGTTTTCTATTATAATCTGTGATATCGGGACTTTGAATAAAGACAAGTTCTGTTTTTTTAGAAATTAAAAATACCCTAAGACAAAAATTCTTATATTTTTTTATTAAAAGTTCCTCGTTTACATTATATTAATTATTTAAACGGTAAATGATGACGTTATTGTATTTTTTTCTGGCTGCTGTTAAACTGTGTTCGTGGAACATAAAGAAACAACATGTATTAGAAGTGTTAGTTAATTAAACTTCCGAGAGCCCGCGTCCGCGCACGTTGACAAAGAACCTTGGGCCTGTGCCAAAATGTACATAAACACGAGCAAGCCACATTAGATACTACACTTTATGTGTATGAGAACTTACAATTCATAAGTAATTATGGAGTTTCATTTATAGCTATGAATGTAAAAGTAAAATAGGTACAAGCGAGCAGCGCGAATCGAGCCTAGTAGATCTTTAAGTCTGAAAAGGAAAAGGATGTATGAAGCATTGAGTTCCTTTGGGAGTGTTGTTGATCAAAATTAGGTAACTCTAGGTATATCGAGGTATAAGCGAACCAAAACTGAATGTTTTTCTTTAATTCGATAGTTTATTTTTTATTAGAGGTATGTACTAACTTAATGTTTTGTTATAGTTAACAATGGTATTATAGAGTTTGATGTATGCAATTGATTGCTTTTTATGAGTATCATAATTTTTTATTGAAAAACATACTTAAATTAATATAATGTAATGTGTAACTTGACTAACGATTTATAAATGGAATGAAATATGGCTTTGACCTAAAAGGAAACTTCAATATTGCCGATCCATATTTGTTGAATATAAACTCATAAATTCCAGGGCATGTTGGAATTCCTTTAGAACAGCGATTGTGAAATAGGTATTTTGCGATAAGTGCAAGTGTTTGTGTACGATTTCTCGGTAAAGCGATAACGTGGTGCCGGTGTAGGTAGACAATTCGGATGCCATTATCTATCGTTGATAAGCCGGAGCGCCCCGTGTCCTGCACTGTTATCGAGCCCAATGAATTCGTTGTGCACAGTTTGAAGTTAGCACATTGAATGGACACTGATGAAAAATCCTTTGGCATGTTCTATAGATATGGCCGACGTCCGACATTTGTATTGTTTTTTTAAGCAAAGAAAATGTAAAAATATTCAAGTGAAACGACTAATACTAAGCAATAAGAATTATACGTTTTGGGAAATTTACATGTAATCAATATAATAATGTTATTTTTATGTTAATAAAATAATAACGTAATATCAACTGAAAAAAAAACACAATTATGTTACGGCATTTTCGTAAGTTTAGTCAAAAGCAAAACCGAAATCAGAAATCCCAAAAAGTTAGGTCTTATTCTAAAGAAATGTTGTATGCTTAAGAATATAAAGCACTGGGCTGAAGGGTTTGATTCGTTGTAAAATGTCACAGGTTAGCAACTACGGTATGATTAACGCTCTACAATTACTGTAACTTATATCGGAAAATAGTCTTCGGCCCTCTATATTCTTTGATCCTCTACAAACCACAGTTCTCTTTATTATTTGTTTTTTTTTATATATTCCTCGGCAAATTCTATGAGATTTTAACAATAAAAACAGCTACAACTGCTACGATTTAAGAACATTTTGGTCGTTATTAAATTATACTATATAATAATGTCGTAGACCCGTAGAACTGAAAACAACACGTCCGCAGGGCTCGGCTTTCGTAACTTCGCCGCGCCGTTGTTTTTTTTACAACATGTCCATTTATCTGGTGATAATGTGAAGGTATAGTTTGACATTTTGTAATGTTCGGTAATTTTTCCTCAAATGGTGGATACCGGTTCGTGTAACAAGGCGCGGTAATAGCATCTGATAGAAGGCCTTGCCAGGGTCAATAGAGTCCAGTTGGTGAACTGAAATATGACAAAAACACAGTTCAGTGTTGGACTAGAATTTATTAGTCATTTTAGTATTACAATTACAAATAAGATTTAACATCAAGAAGTCACTGAGGCGATGATGTCTGCAAATTTTGTTCTCTATTAGAACAATTTTTTTTGCCACTCCAACAGTTTTGTCTATGGAAACTATTCCGTTTTCTATGGGATCTGTGATAGTAGAAATAAACGATTTTTTTACCGTGCATGAAAACACTGGAATCAGTTACCATATGAAATATTTCCTGAGCGATTATACCTAGGTATTTGAAAGTTGCCGGCAACGCATTTCTGTACATTCTGGTGTTGCAAGTGAAGATGGGCCTCGGTGTCGTATAACATTAGATTAGCCGTCTGCACACTCTTAAAAAACCTATCCATTATTTCCTATGTTCAATGAATGTTCTTACATTATGCGCTTTGACTTCGGTGCTTTTCCTCAAACTGTTCCATACTTGTTGCTTTGGAATGGCAGGCAATGTTGGTGGTATCTGGTGCTAGGCGGTGCCAGGGTCGCAGCTGATAACTGAAACACTTAGCGGTGCGCTCGCGCAACCACAAGATTAACGATTGGCTCTCACCAAGGATTTATGGTTAAACACGTCCGCCCCAGTTTACAATTTTACGGTGTTTAAGATAACCGTGTGGGCTCGGCGAAGGCCGTTCGGACGATAGTAATTTGTTCGGAGTGGTTTGTCTGTTAATTTGTCTACTTATATTTAAGACAATTTTACGTGGATATAAAAATTGTATAAATAATTGACAAATTCTGCCATCTTTATTTTTTGTTTTTGCCTATAAATCAGTCGAAATATGACTTATTTCTTAGTTTTACAAATTAATAAAATTGTCAGTTCATGTCAATAGCTTGAAAAAATGTAATAGAGTGAAAATAGTATTAAAAACAAAGTGCTGTGCAAATGTGCCTCAAAGCCGTAACACTCGGACCCAAGTAAGTTTGTAACTTATTATTCGCAAAGTAGACAGGTTCATTGCCTCCTTGTTTGGCCGTCGATGATGTATTGCAAGCAATAAAGTATTTGTACCCGTATTGTAACTCGAAAAGAATTAGCATAAGTGCTCGCCTAACATCGGCGAAGACAATGGCTTTGTCTGCTTGTCTGCCTGTCCACTCGTCGCCGGCTATAACTGTTACGTTTATAAGCTTTACGGCGTAATTCCGCGATGCCGACAAAGGCACTGTGTTTGGCCTATTAGGGATGTAACAATCCCACTGAAGTTTTGGTACCTATGTTTTATATACTTGAATAATATTTGATGAAAAGTATCGATACTAAATCTTAATCTGTATTTAAGTATGTACTCATTTGTTACAAACAGGTTTTCTCATAAATTTGAAATCATATTTGGAAAACACTAAATATTGGTATAAGTTATTGCTTATTAAAATTTCATCCGCTTTAAAAGGTTGACTGGTATCTACGCGATATTCCAATGTATACGATATTACGATACGATACAAGAAGTACCCACTAGATATTAAACCATTGAACACCAGAAATCCAGACAATAGAAAATCTATCGTCTGGCGCCTAAAGGCGTCATTGGCGGCCAAAGGGTTAAAAGTAAAGTATCGGGTCAATATTATATTTAATATCATCGTTGCATCCCTACGTCCGACTTATATGTACATACATTGCAATACTAAAGACGTGCGTTATTGCTCGAAATGCAGTGGTTAGTGTGAATTCTGCTCTTCATGTATGCCTCTAAATAGCTTTACTCGGTTTTAACTACCGTCCAGCGAGCCGTGTAAAGTGTATTTTATGTCGCATGACAGTATAATCTTGCAGTGTCTTATAAATAGGTAGCTTTGAAACGCTCATATTTATTAAGACTGTAGTTTAAGTTTTAGTACGGCAGTTAATAGTGTTAAAGAAATGCACAGGAACAGTATAATGCTTTAAATTTTATTGTAGGCATATAATTTAATGATTAACGAGCTTGGTATTAAAGCGTTCTCTTAACAATAAAAGTTTGAGTATAACATTAATAAATTTAAAAAACAATTCTATCATTTTTTCTTAGGTGCACTATAACTATTATTTAGGAATATGATTATAATTTAGTAAGTTACCTAGCATTTATAATTTATAATGTTATTTTCAAGGCTAAATTAATAATTTTTTTCTCAATGCTCAAAGACCTGCACTTGTGATATTGTTTGTACTTATATACATTACTCAGGCACCTTAATTGCCGAATAGCGACCGAGGCTCTGGCGACCTGCTGAAACGCACTGGACTTGGCGATCCTGTCTAACTAAACCCCTCTCCAATTTTAAACATAATTGACTGGAAAGCTGTGGTAGTAGTTTACTTATTAGATAAATTTAAAAAGAATTCATAGAAACTGCATCGTAGTGGTATATTTGAGCAATTCGACGCATTAACATGATTACCCCTTTGTTCTACTACATTTGCGCAGCTGTGCTCCTTATCGCTACAAACCAATAAACACAGTTTAAAACACTTCTCTGTATAGATAAGCGATGATTTGTTAAATTGAATCTAGTAATTATTTGAATTGGTGTTTGAACTCAGGATTAGAATGTCATCTTTGTAGGCCTACTGCTTAATTTCAGTCTACTTATTTTTTTTACAGTCGTTAAAGTTATTTTATACAATATACAGATGAACATGGATTTTAGGGTAAACTTATTTGATACAGTACAATCAGCAACTACTCTTAAACCTATCGGGAGATCGCTGGACGCTGTAAGTGAAAATGGCTACATCGAATAAGGCTGTAATACTGTCGGATATCTTTAAAACAAAATAGTAAGGAAATCAAACACCAAGGTTATCGGGAAAACCGCGAGGTGAAAAACCAAGAAGTCTTTAGTGCCCCAATCGGCTATTTTGTATTCCGAACGTGTGTTCATAGTCTTTTGTTACGTTACGTTTTGTGTTCCACTTACAAAAAAGCGTTTCGTTTGTTTTATTTTTTTTCGGCTAAGTTTTGCGGTTGGCAGCGGCGCCGCGCGGAATGCCCGCCATTTCCGGACGATATCCGGTCCTCGGCTCGGCGCCGCGCGACGCGTTTTCAAGATTAACTCTGCTATTTTATTTGCAGTTTATATACATTATCTTGACTTATGACTGTATTTAATGTTTAAGATGCGGATATGAGGAACTATTTTACTTAATTATCTATTAAGTTGAAAAGAGCCGAACGTTTGCGTTTACTGGACAAACTCGCTATCTAAAATTTTATAACGCCACTTCCACCATGATACACAGTTCCCTGTCGTTAACCCATTATATTCAACCCTATTACCTATTGTTAGCTGACTAATCTTTGGTTGTAATGTGGCCTAATAGATTTTTGTTTACGATATCATAAACTGATGTGAATGGACTAAACACTGCAGAAAACTGGTTTAAAAATAATATTAATGCATGACTTAACAAATTCGAGTTTTCCTACATTTTACCAGTTTTTCCTGTTTCTTATTAATTCCTCGTTCGCAACCTTCAAACGGGCATGTTCATTTTTTTCTGTAGCGCTTTCAAATACAAGTTTCACTATTACCGTCGTGTGAGAACCCGCCAAATATTTACAAGTGAAAACTATAATGTCGCTAGCTGATTCATAGTCACTATGAATCATTCAGCGTAATCGAGTTTTTGAATCGAGCCGACGAATGTAAATACGCGATCGTAGTGACCTGCGATAGAGTTTGCGCCGTGACTCACACGGGTTTTCCGAGAAACGCGGTACGGTACGGTTTTCGTGAAAACGAAGTTTGGCACCGATCCCCGTTAATGTCTCCATTGTGATGCTTTCAAAGCATTTTCCTTTTGGTATGTAAATATTTTTTTTGCGGTGTAGCATCGATCAGGTCGAAGGTTAATAATAAGGTGCATGACCTTAAACTGTCTTGGGGAGAACATGGGGTGCGAAAGCTACAGTGCATCGATTGTCAGCTGTGTGTTGCGGGGTGGTTATGGTTTCACTTTTACAAGGCGCGCTTGGCGTTAATATCAAGCAGTTTAGGCCTACTCATACAAAGGTCATGATGCAAGTATGAGTAAAGTTCTGCCTGTGTCCGTTTTCTTTTTAATAGCCGAGCGATGCCCAGGTATCAACAAGAGCTACAATATGGGTTCTTATTGAAGTTTTAAATCTTAAGGTGTTAATTACCTAAAAAATGTGTATTAATTACTTTCAATTGCTACCGGCCTTACATTAGACAGCTAAAACTTTTATCTTTAACTTGACCATTTATTCTTTGCAATGCGTAGATGATAAATAGATAGGAATGGTGTGGACATGATAGAGTACTACGTTATGTCACAGCGTCTAGTAATTTCACAGCTTCCACCCTTCGGCCGAAACACGGCTATACCAAAAGTACAACCGGCATATCGGGAAAACTAGTTGAGATCGAGGCACCCATATAATTAAAATCCCGATTAGACATGGTCGCCTATTAGCCGATGTGTTCGCAGGTTAAACCGTGGAAGATGCATAGATTGTCGTCACACACGATGCATTGGTGAGGTGTGATTAGTTTCACTTTCAGCGGGCGTAAGTAGCGCACCAATGGATAAAGATTGGCTGAAGTTTTCGCAGGGTTAACCGCGTATAGTGGCTGTCCGCTGGTACATTGATTGACGTTGCGTGCGTTCCATTGCCTGTTGAGTCTGATTTCACTTTCAGCGGGGGTGTTAGTAGCGCATCGATGGAACAAGATTGGCCGAAGTTTTCTGCGAAGACGAGTAAAACGCTGGCGCGGTGCCAGCATTCGTTTTATTTTATTATTCGCTCAGTTGCGGTCAATGTCGCGACAGTCCGCCGGCGCCGCACACCGTCGGCATGTGTTGCTTTAGTGCCTACTTTGGAGTATCTCTTAACGTATGGATAGTCTAATGCGGTATTTAATTAGCACACGATAAATAACATTGTGCTTAGTTGTTCGGAGAATTGAGATTTGCCGCCCTGAAGGTTTATATTAGTAGAATTTAAACACTATTGAAACTGATGAATAAGCATTGTCTTAAATTCTAATTCAGAGAAAGACAAAATTAAGCACTTTATAGGCAGACTAGGAAGTTATTTATGCAGTTAAGTTTATGTTTGCACAGAGCGTCGGTGCTCAATGGTGTGAACTGTCGCCTACCTACCGGGAGGGCCGAGGTTCAATTCCCGACACGTACCAATGTGTTTTCAAATTTTCGAAAATATATGTACATTATCCGACGCTCTTACGGTGAAGGAAAACATCGTGAGGAAACCTTCATGCACGCCTGCGAAGAGATTCGAAGGTTGTGTGTGAAGTCGTCCTATCCGCACTGGGCCCGCGTGGACGACTAAGGCCTAATCACCCTATATGGGTAGACTCGTGCCCCTCGGTGGGGACGTTAATGAGCTGATGATGATTGCACTGTTTCATTTGACACACGTGGAACTTTTTATTATCTAAACTGAAGTGAAGAAGAAATACACCGTTTTTTTTTTCTTTTTGATAAATGTGGACCTAAAAACGACGATATGCAACAACTTGTAATTCTGTTTAAGAGAACGTAAAATATAATAAATCCCTTTACTGTTTGAGTTCTCACGGCAACAAACCGCGGGACCTTGACGTTCAACATTTGTTTTTCCACACAGTAAAATACTCGAGGATATATTATCTTTTGTGGTTAGTGAACCTTGTAGTTAAAAATTTAAACCTCTTTCAAATATAAAACAAACACATCTTTATTCCATTTAGAATGTCTTCAAGGAATTTCGTTATTCGACAACGCGAGAGCTATTAGTGCGAGCAATTAGCGTTGCGTTAATGAGCTCCCATACAACCGGCCGATTTAAGAAGGCGCTCGTACTGAACTGTGGCATTGTGAGTTGGGCACTCTATAACTTGACCGCGTTGTAGTCTGCTCGTGTTTTATGGCGTTCGCCGTTGGGTGTAAATAAGTTCCGTATTTCCATGGAAATGAGGTCACTTTTCGTGTAACTCCTTGTTCTAGTTGGCATGAGAGGAATTTTACGCTACTCCTTTACAGTAGTGATGAGTTCTAAGTAACTATTAGACGCATTGCGCGCCTTCGCTTGTCTGAGGTTGCGTTTGTTTTATTTAGTTTGAATATTGTATCAGTCAAACGTGGTCTTAGAATATTTTACTACAAATTATTCTAATCTTTGGTAGATCGATATGATGATAATCTTAAGATTATTCGACTAGTTACTAACTCTTAATAAAACGATAGTAATTTTACTACCAATAATGTCATTAGAAATGAATACTTAAGGGACCTACTGAAATTTAAATAAGAAATAATATAAGGCTATAGCTTAGCAAATACGGCCCGGAAAATTCTATACAAATACAAAGTCCAGTAAGAATTAAAACTCCAAGCATTGATATTCGTTGCACTCGTAGGCGTCGAGCCATTGGCGATAAGTACTTAGTACCCATTAGCTGCCATTCCGCTTAGCAAATTTTGTATCGAAAAAGAGTAAATCGTATGAAGTCTTCTGTTAATATTATTTATAAAGACATATGGAGTGGAGCAGTCGAAGATAATGTTTTCTGGGAGTCTATTTAATTCACCTTTTTTTTATTTTATTAATTTGATTAAGTTCCTTAATATTCAAGACTTTGCCCATTATTTCGTCGTATTTGTTATACATTAAAAACCACAAATCAAAACTGCCCATTCTTTTTAAATTGTAAATAATTTATCATCAATCTAAAACTTGAACCACCTCATTGGTGTGGGCTGTTGCCTTCCGTGGACTGTCATCTACCAACATGATCCTATACCTACGCATGATAAAACCAGCATTATGCGCATTGTAACTCAACCATCCGTCTGCCTCACCATAGATCTTAGAAGATATGAAGTATTTTACGTGTGAAACCCAAGGGTCGCCTGTCGCAACGGTCACGCGGTGGGTGCGTGCGCGTGCGCATGCCAAGCGTTACGCTCCTACTAAATATCCTTTTTATTTACCTATGATAAGTTCGCGATGGGTAACTCTAAAAATAAACCAATTAGCACTCTCTTGTTTTTATGAACCAGTGAATTGGCCATCAAAGCGGTTGTGTTTTCGTTGTTTCGTCGAAATCCGTTCGGTGAACTGATATATGTTCTCGGCCTACTAGAATGACTTCGATTTAACTTGTAATAACAAAGACTGATGTATTTCCCATTAGTTGTATTTTTATCTTCATACAAAAGGTTGTGTAAAATAAATGTGTGTGTGGGCGAGACCACCAGAGCCTCATTCCCTTTTTGGCAGGAGGCATCACCAGAATGAGCAGTTGGGCTGGGTACCGAAACATTGAAAATGAAAAGTGTTTATTCAGTTTAGGTCCTTAAAGAACACTTATGAATGTCAAATGAAGCTACCACTGGTTCGGGAGGTAGTTTTCCACTGAGAAGAAACCAGCAAGAAACTCAGTAGTTACTCTTTTCAAAAAAATTGTGTTGAATACAGATTCATTTGTAATCAAAATAATTATATAAAGCAAATTATATTTTCAATTTTTATCGTATTATGTATTGGTAAAAATATAATAATCTACAAAAGTTACATTTATTCTGGGATCCCTTAACCCCTTCTATGATGAATGCGGTTATCTGACAATAGATTTTCCTATTGTGTCTGATTTATTTATTTATGGTACACAAACAGGATACAGTATTTACATGTAACATATAAAATAGCAATTCACTGATCAGGATGTAACCCAGAGACAGTGTAAGTACACAGCGCGATTACAGAAGATTAAAAAAACCTTTAAATATACTTTAGTACAAAAAAGAAACAACTATGATTAAAACTTTCATGGGTCGGTAAGGTTAACTTGATCTCCAACAGTCAAGTATAAAAGTATTTTGTATATAATACCCCTTTAAGTTTTTATTTGCAAACAAAGCCAGTGCGCTATCGGCCAACGTTCCCGGAAAACACTGATATTGTTATAAATATACATTAGCGCGTCACTTGCTAAAAGCAAGCGGTTTCAGGAAAATAAAGCCATCCGAACATATCCGATTGATAAGCAACAAGGAAATTTGTCTCTTCATTTGAGTTTCAAATTATGTATTTTAAGTATGGGAGAGCGAATTGACACTATAGCTGATTGATATCCAAATGTGTACAGAGGTACCTATCCCTTACATAATCAATCAATCAGCAAAATGCGTCAACCCGATCTCAGGATCCATGGAACTAAGTTGAAACTCAATGTTAAATGTGACCCAAAGTAGTAGTAGTAACTTTAAAAGTCTATATTACTCTTAATATATGATGCAATTAGCTCTATATTTAAGTAATTTATCATTAAAATCGATGAAAATAGTCCCAGTGCGGTCGATTTCACGCGCAACCTTTGAATCTCTTCGGAGACGTGCGCAGGTTAACTCACGATGTTTTGCTTCACCGTAAGGGCGTCGGATAACGTTCATATAATTTCAAAATTCGAAACCGCATTGGTATGTGCGGGATTTGAACCTGCGCCCTTCAGATCGGCCACACCAATGAGCCACCGACGTTCACAAATTAATAACCTTTTTATTTATTAATTTATTTTGCAATTCCGCGGCTATTTATGTTTGCTTACGGACAGACAGATAAGTCATGGTTTGTGTTGGTACACGCGGAATTGAAACACTCATTAAGTATGTGATAACGCGCGTCGTGTTCGCTAGATAAGCTTATTTTCGTCATGCGAGGCACAGGTGGGCAGCAAAGTATCTATAGTGCTATTATCTAGTACTGAGTCGCATTTTTCTAAGTGGAACATCTCTTGTTCAATTCCATGTTTGTAAATATCAGCATTGATATCATCAGCGTATAAATGTCCACTGCTGAACGAAGGACCCCTAATGATTTCCACGCGGACCGATTCCTTGCAGTTGACAGTAGTAAATGATATACTTGACCTGGAATAAATGTGTACATTTTAAACTAAGCTGATTTACGATTAATTTAGCAAATTTAAAGAGAAAAAAAAATTGTGTTATTTTTCTATGATTGAGATCCAAATCAACCTTACTTATCATCATTATTATTGCATTTCAATAGGTTCCTAGTCAAGGTTTAACATTGACGACGCCTATGGTGGAGAACAAACAAAAAATCTATTCAATTTGCTCTTGACTTGAAGACCCACAAAGTCCTTTTATACCGTATACTATTGACAACGCAAAAATTTATACATAAAAAACCACAAGCCTCGATTTATTCTTGGGTTAACGGTACGGTAAAAAAAACAACAATCAAAATGTTGTGATACCAACAAAAAGCACATTACCAGATCGAGTGGCGCGGTACATAATGTATATGTACGTCACAACTAGATATAGTGGTGATCTCATGGCGTCCCACAACGTTTGAACATCGACAGCACGCTCTTGTACCCTAATCTTGAGTACATTTACGCCAAATGCTAAATATTTTCTTATAATACAGGTATAGTTGAAGTGTTGAACAATCAATTGGTGTCTGAGTATGGGAACCGCCTTAATCTTCGAGTGGTTTTAAGCAATTACCAGAAGTTACAGAGACTATGGTGACTTTGAGAGCCTTTCAAAGCAAGCCAAGTCATCACTTAGTGTTCGTAATCAAATCTAGCTCAATGATTTAGGCCCGTATTCTAGAACGTGACTCAAGCGTTGATCTTTACTTGAATAGAGGTAGAAAAGGATAGCTCTATATACGATAAATAGCGCCATTTATCCGTAAAAAATAGTATACAAGATTTATCCGTTATTTAGTACTCACACAAAACGCTAGATGCTTAGTATGCTAGATGGACCTGTGTGAATGCCTGAAGATATTTTAATTAGCTTAGGTACACTCTGTATTTGATTAAAATTTGGTACAATCTATTTCTCATAGTTCGATTGAGCGATCTGCGATCCCCATAGCTTTGCTGTGTGGGAGTGCCTGTGCTCTGCAGTGAGCTATTATATAAGCTGATGATGGTGATGCGGCGGCCTGTGTACAGTGGTCTGCACAAATGCCGCAAGTCTTTACTAAACATTAGGCAATACATTGCAGTGATTAAGAGCGCTTCATAGCTTTCAGGCCTTCAGTAGCGAACAACGGTAATCTTATAGGAAATAAAAGTAAAATATTCCTTCGAGGTTCAGAATAAATTTACCGACAACTTACAACTGATTTAAACCAACTGTTCTCAATGGCTGGACTGGGATGATGATCACTAGCGGTGTCACATATCAAGGGGCATCTTTTTGACATGTCTTGTGTGTGACAGGTGTGATGAGTGAAGTCCTATTTGGCCTACTTTACTTACCTTTTTGCTATTTGTGCACCTATTTTCGTAATTACTTATAAATTTGTGTTATTTATATATACGAGTATTAACGTTAATATTTATTGAACTATTTAGATTCTCATTTAAAGTGTTCTTAGATAGTGTAACTTTAGTAAGTAGATGAGTAAATATTCACGGGTAAAAGGAGTGATGAGTTTTAAAAATGTTTTAACTAACCCTAATCTCTTTTAGCCTTTTCTTCAAATAATCATAAATACAATATTTTATTGAATGCTATTTATTATTTTAAATCAAATGTCTTACCAGATGAACCGATGACCTAGTGGCAAGTAGGCGATACATGTCGAATTCTAGGGATTGGACCGCTAGAAAATTATGGGTCGTCTTGATTCAGCAGTAGACATTGCAATGATGATGACCACTGTTGAAAATTGATTTGGTGCAATAATATGCAAACTACTGCTTGGTGCGCGCAATGATCCGCTATGCACAGTTTCGCGTAACGCTGACCTAAATCGTATAGAGCGAACGTGCAACCAAAAATTCCTCATGGGCGATAGCGAAGAGTGCAAGATAAACATAAAGCACCCAGCTAATTGCTAGGTAAGAACCGTGACCAATTAACGAGCAGCAGCGGGCGCGCGCGCATCGAGACGAATTTCATTTGAGCAATTGAAGTAATGCTGGTAATTGAACGGCTCTTCGGCTTCCGGACGGCCTTTTGTCCCTTTGTGGCCATGCCGGGAACTGTTTAGATCACAACGTAATTTTACACTTCTCAGAAAGTGAGCGATATTTGTCTTGAGACATCTGCCTGTTGATTTTAAGATTTAACTGCACTCGCTTTGATGTTGTACGTGTTATTGCGATATCAAGTTATTTTTCGATGAAGTAATCTTCAATTATGACGTCATGAGAGACTTCACCTTTTTTGTATAGATTGGTCGACTTAACCACGTGTTAATAGGTAACAATATTTATGACTACACATGGTATTAATGTATCGCGTATTAACAATGCCAAATAAGGTTGTTTTGAGAGGGGCTCGCGCCCACGAGCGGGCGCGACCTTGCCGCGAGGTTCGCAGCCTTCCGCCCACCGCCATCGCGCCAGCCCAAACTCGACGACGTTATTACGACGGCTTATATCTTTAGATTATGTGTCCTATTGTCGGTTCCTGATGCTTAAGTTTCTCGAATCTGCAATGATTCCGTCCTCGCATTGGCTTTGGTGTATTGATATTTTTGTCGATTACAATTCTTAAAGTCACCTTTATGTAGGTGCGTTTCGAGCTGAAGAAAAGATTTATTCTGTAACTTTCTACTAACCGAAAACAGTTGATCCCATAAAAATGGTCTTTCTTGTCTAGTCGATAGTTCCGGCCACCGCAGCCTGAAGTTTCAGAGGCATTGTTCGTTTACCCATTACCTCGGCCAACTGTTGACCCGCCTCGTGCGAAATGCTGCGAAATATTTCCGGAGTCGGTGGTTGGTATTCTATTAATAAATGATTGGGAGTCGTGGGCGATGATTTCGGGCGGGCGAGGCGCGGGCGGCGGCAGTAGCGCGCGATCAGCCGCGGCCGGCCGCCGCGCGCGCAACGAACGAACGACCCGCACCGCGAACACCGACCGCGAACCCGCACACGATACCCCAGGCACCCCCTGAGGATCGTCGCATTAACACACCACGCGAGGGCGGACTTTAAACGAACCGAACTAACTAGAAAGGCGCAAAGGTGTCGCCTCGCAAAAAGCGCAACACAATAGAGTAAGCGTCTAATTATAACGCTAAGATGCAGAACATCGATCCACTGGAGATAGCGAACATCCTGGCCACGGAGCTATGGTGCCAGCAGGTATACAGTGCTCGTTTTTTTAAGTGTATGGTGGCTATCTTTAGCACCTACAAGAGTGAACTTTTCTATCTTTAAATGTATTAAATTGGTGTGTGCTAACTCATCTGTATTCCTGAAATTCAAGCTTGCGAGCTTAGAACAGAAGCTGAGGAATATAAAACACCTTGTTACTTTTAAAGTGCAGATAGAAATTTAGTTGAATGTAGAGTTCACAGGTTTTTTGTGTTGAGAAGAAATTCTCTGAATCCTCAAGTGCCATAAAGATATCTGTTTAGATAGTATTTATAAGTTGAAAATCTAATTCCTCCTTAATTGTAACTAGGATATGGTTTGCAAGTTCAATTAATCGTTTCATTGAAGACACAAGTGTTTCGTACTTTAATGACTGTATATACCATTCGTATCCTAGTGACCACTTCTCTAATTTTATCCATTTCCAAACTAATTAGTTGTATGAGTAACGCAATGTGAGCGTTGTTTTGTTTATAAGTGAGTTCGGCGCGAAAGATTTACGGTGTTGCTTTCAAAGCGGCCGTACTCTTATGTGCTGTTTGGCCACATATTGTAATCTAAACCCTCACCGTATGGCAGGTGTTATAATACAAACTAAGCATTAAATGCGGAATGTGCACGTGTGTATCGAATAAATCTGTAGATAGGACGTTGAGTAAAATTGGTTTTGTTTGTGGAAAAACAGTGTTGCAACGCTAGAAATCCAAAAAGCAATCCTTTTTGGTCTACTATTCTAGTATGAACAATTTGATATCAGTTAGCCTCGTTATCATCGGTTATTTGGACCTTAAATTACCTGCCCGTGACAGTCCCCTAATGGGCTTAGGTGCTATTTTACAATAGTGAACCTTTTTTTCATAAGTTCCACGCTTTGCAGACAAGTTAGTAGATAGTATTTAAATCTGTTACACGTTATCTGCCAAATGTTTTGCAAGGCTGTGATCCGCCAACGCAGTAGTGAGCTAGGAAAAAAGACTACCAACTGTTTTGTACCTTTCAAAGAGTGCTCAGTTATTAACTTATTATTAAATAAAGGTTTACAAAGGAAAACTTACGTTCGAAATACATTCTTAATGTAGAGAAAGGTAATGTCAATCCAATAAATACCAAGAGAATTCATTCGTAACAATCAATTAGGCTTATTATACTCAATGCGCATAAACTATTTTAAAAGTTTCAATTCTATAGTAATGTGTAATTGTATCCGTGTGTTTTCATTGTTTTACTTGTGTTATGCAAATATTGTGCTGATAAATATTGATTGGCATGTGGAAGCAGTAGCTGTCGATTGAAGATAAATAAACATTGCATAATGTTCGTCGATTTATATGTATGTCAGTTAAATTGTAGTAAATTCAAGAGTTTTTGTATGTCATCAGATCAGTTATAGTAACTTATAGCGATGGATATAAAAGAAAAATAAACTTTATAACGCTAATAATTATATTATTAATAAATTAGCGATTACATTTAATGACACCGTATAAGTATTCCAGTCAGCACGTACCATGACGATAATTACACCATTACTCTGGTCATCTATGGTTTTCTAGTTTCTACTTAAATGTTTAATATTGAGTTTAGCTTTTAACCATATATGCGCGTGCATAAAGTATATTTTACACGTTCTCACGTGTAAGTATTTTGTGAACACATGAAATCACCTGACACACGCATTCTGACTTTGCTTCTCTCTTGTGAACAGTTGGCGAACCTCGAGGGCCTCCAGTCGGGGGTCCCAACCCGCACGACGGCGACCATCACCCCCACCCAGTTGCGCAACTTCGAGCAGACATACATCGAGTTGAGCAACTGTCGCAACGAGCAGGCGAGCCACGCGGGCTTCGTGCCGCCCTCCGTCACGCACGCGAACACCCATTACGGTCAGTATACATCAGATACACAGAAGATATGAAGGAAAGTTTCGTCGCAACTAAGACCACTGCAATGCACTAAGATCGTGTCCTACTCTGGGACGCTGAATAATCTTTGTTAAGCTGACTACCATCTGCGCTAGCCCGGTGAAGCATAAAAGGCTTCTGCGAAACCTGTACATACCCTGTTGAACTTTTCACCGTATTCGACTCACTCTGGGACGCCAAAAGGCGCGTTGCATAAACTTTGTTAAGCTACAGCCATCTGTGCTTGCCCAATGAAGCTTTAAAGGCTATCTGCGATACCTGCAAAAATACCCCGTTGGGTTCGTCAGACTAAATAGCCTTGTTACCTGTGTTGCATGTACTAAGTGTATGTCGTTGGCTTCGGCCCCAAAAGTTTTATACTGGCACCACTCACTTCCGTTTACTTTGATTGCTTTAATATCTTTAAAAAGTTAGCAATCAAGCAGGCAGTTCTGACAGAACTTACCCGATGGTTAGTGGAAATTGTCGGCTGTAAAACAATCTCAAAAAGGGGTTATAGCGTAGTATATATAATATGAAATGAAATAAATTTATTTCTGAGAATGTGGTTTTACAAGATTTTCGTTAGTTGAAATCTGCCATTTGTGGCGTAGAAATCTTAGTGATTTCAATGTTAAATCTTAATATGAGTACTTATATTACTCCGGACGTTAAGTCACAATGTGTAAGTACTTATGTTAAGACACAGTATCCATCCAATTATTTCACTGCCTCACCCTTCAGTCTAGCACCCATCTGTACTAAAAGCATAACTGTTTTGGCCGACCTTTCTTAACTATTTAAGGACACGTTTTCACAATCAAGTAGATTTCAACTTATTGCAGTCCACTACTGGACATAGGTCTCTCCCATTATTTTAGCTAGGTAAGCACTTAAATTTGAACCGCTTGGAAATGTAAGAATGGACTGAAATTTATTGAGCGGTCTTCTTAAGGTTTATTTCTTAAGTTCAATGGACACAAGTGAGATAAACAAGTCAATATAATGATGTTAACAATAATTCGCTTTCTAGGTCGTACCTTTCTTCTTAAGCTGATTGAATGAATATTCAATGGGCATTAGTACTGACAATGTTGTGTGGGGTGCGTGGGCAACTTGGGTACCATGGGAGCAAGTCTAGCGCCCTGTTGAATACATTTGTATAATTTTACATGGCTCATTATATTTGTACTTGAATTTGCTAGGTAATAAGTTTTGACGTAGCTGGATAACTTATTATGATAAAAGCAGTTATATTAATTATAAATCATTACGTCACAACTTGGCAGATAATTTTTTTTTGCAAAAATTGAGTATCTCTTTTTTTTTTTGCCAAAAGTTAGTAATCAAGCAAGTATGCAAAAAACAGCTGATGGAAAGTTCAAACTATTGAATACACCCGTGATTGACCACAGCGCAGTTTCTAACATGGAACTTAATATTATAAGAAGTCATAAAGTAATTTATGCAGTCGCACCTTTCAATCCATATCACAACAATCCTTATTTTGGCTTAAAATTGAGGTAACCAGATAAAACCACTGTTCTGGTAACTTCCATCCGACTGTCCATTATTTAACGTCAAAAAATTTACAATTCGTACAAATTTATAAAAATTAAAAACATAATTTGTGGTTACCGATTGATCTAACGTCATCAAATTATCGGTTACGACCTACAACATTATCGATTGCATTTCGTTACTTTGTCGTGTTATCTACTACAACGAGTTAAGCGGTAACTAATCGTTTTGATTGATTGGTATTATTGTATAGATAAATAAGCCTAATTGGAGTTTCACGCATAAGTTGAATTATTTACGTAAACGTTTCGTTGTACGAAATTACAAGTACATCATTTGTCTTACAGTTGTTGGTTTTCTATGTAAGTTATCCTGTAAGCATTGCTTAGTTCGAGTCTAATAGCTTGGATGCCAGCAACTCAATTTGAATGGAATAAGTAGTGTTATACTTACAGTGTTATTGATTTTTAGATTCGGTTTTAGTTTTTTTTAAACCATGGCAAAGGACATTAAAGTCCGTTTCTAGGACTCATTGGTCTAATAAATCGACTGTTACCATTTACCATAAGAAGTGGTTGCTGGTGTCAATGTTGAAAACTTTTTGGTCAGAGAAAAGTACATGACACACACAAGGACACGGTGAAATTCAAACTCAATTATTTTCTTATTCAATTAAGTAGTCTTTACAGGACACTTTACAATCGTCATTTTAAAATGTAGTCCTCCAGGCTTAGATGAACATTAAATTAACTAGATGCACAATCACGAAGAAATATCAACCAAAAAATGTCCAAGCCGCTTGACACACATACAATTTTGTCCTTAAGGCGTCATTTAAAGGGTACAAACCAAAAGCACTACAATACTTCAATGTCACTATTACATGTAGCGAGCGACGTGATTATGAATGGCAATTTTGCTCAACTCACGGATGGGCATAATTTTGACACAACTGAGATTGTGCATCTTATAAGTTTATTATTTATCTAAGCCTCCAAGTCACGGCTGACAGCAGCAATACAGCGACATCAAGTTCACTCGTGGTCTCTTCCATTGCAGGCATCCTGAACCAGGTGGGTTACTGCGAGTCGGGCCCGACGACGGCGCTGCACGTGTCGCCGGGCCCGCTCTCCGCCAGCGGCGACAGCAGCAGCAGCCCCGGCCTGCCCGCGCCCAAACGACGCAACATGGGCGGCCGGCGACCCACCAAAGCCCCACAGGACATCAGCCCCGAGGAGGAGGAACGCAGGAAGCTACGCCGCGAACGCAACAAAATGGCCGCCGCACGGTGCCGCAAACGCAGGCTCGACCACACCAACGAGCTGCAAGACGAAACCGACAAACTCGAGGAGAAGAAACGCTCGCTCGAAGACGAACTGAGGAGGCTGGGCGCTGAGAGGGAACAGTTGCAGTCGGTGCTTCAACATCATCTGGCTTCGTGCAGGCTGAGCAAGCGGTCGGTCAGTCCGCCGGATGTGAAGCCATTCAACGAGCCCTACGAGTACCCCGAACTGCCGGAGGATGGAGTGCGGTGAAGGTGGAAGCGGTGGAGACGAGTGTGGACCCCGTGCTCGGGCTGGATAGCGATATCTTCACATCGCCGATGCCAGACAAAAAGTTAGTACAAATAATTTTAGCTTGTTAACTCGAGAGTGTACTCATCAGTCGGCCCACCATCGTCCACTGCTGAACAAAGGCCTCCCCTAGTGAGTGCCAAACATCCGGTTCTAAGCAGCCAAGAGGCCTAGGGAAATAATTGACCGTTTTTATGGCATATTATTTTAGTAATTTTATATACACATTTATGCACTCAAACAACAAGCCCATAATAGAGTCCCATTAAATTAGGATTTCAAAGTACAAACATTTTTTTTATGTAGAAATCTTAATATTTACTTACTGAATGACCTTGACAAATAGTTATCTAAAGATAATGTAATAATACCAGACAACAAACAGGTACATAAAATAATTTAGATGTATACTAATATACGTATACTATTAGTACCTATTTTATTGATTTTTAGTTTGACAACTTCATCTGTTACTTTACAACTTTAACCGTGTTTTTGTTCTTTAACTGTGTTCAATATCCAAAAAAACTCGTGAAACGTGTTGAAACAAATAAAACCATTATGAGTAGGGAATGCAAACTGCACAGAGATTATGAGTAGGGTATGCAAAGTGAGTGACACTAATCGCAAAAACAATAAATAATTGACAGCAGATCGCCAATGGTTTCAAATCTGTAGAGGAAAATGGCCGAATAAGTGAGAATCATTTTACATGATGGCTAATTTTCGGGTTGTCTGAACGCACAGGGTGTGCATTGCTTGTTAGCATATATGGAAGCACGTCACTGTTCACGCACATACATGTTTGTACTGCCCGGGAATCGAACCCCTTATCATAATATCGCACATATCATACTATTGGGGCACAACTCAAAAATTAGTGTTTTTGGAGTTTTACTTATATACGTTCCAAAAATCAACACATCTACATGCCGCACTTGATAGAAAAGGTCAGAACGTGCAATGAAGCCGCGAAAACTTAGTTTGTGCCTTTTTCACATTTCCGAGTAAAATGTCACATTTTAATAATGCTGGGATAAACTTAATATCTGATAAGTAAATTATAACTAACGAACATACTCTTATAATATTCTATTATTTTGCAATAAATGTTTTAATTTATTTATGACTGATTTTGTGAGAACCGAAGGGCTCGAGCATCTACAAACGCGTTTTCCCAACAATCATGTTTTTTGAATTGTGCCCCTATAATATGAAAGCTGCGATATATAAACAATGTGAAACTGAAATCATATTGATGTAATTGTTAATTGTGTTTTCCAGGATAATGCTGTCGGCGGCGAACCCATCGGTGGTGGGCAGTGGTGGTCCCGCGCTGTCCACGCCGCCCGTCGCGAGGCCCAGCCGGCCTACCTTCCTCCAAGTGCCCATACACACCAACCCCGCACAGGTATGCTATACATAATCCAGTTTTAAAGTCAACATATTAAAAAACTATTAAATACTTTTTAAAGTCTGTTAATAAATAATGTAATATATTTAAACACATGCTCAAAATTTTGGTTTTATTTGTATATGTGTGCATGGACATGTTTGTTTATATTAGTCTGGATGTTTCTATGTATAATATGTATGTATTCACAAGAAGTTATATATATGAGTATGTTTACGCGTTGTTTGGTACTCGTACCCATATTACAGGCTACATGCCTAGTTTTGGAGTATGACGGCGCTGTGCGAATGCTATAAAAAAGTAGTTATTTTAACATTACAAACAGACTATGTATAATCTACACACAATCCACAATATCAATCGTGCGAACGTAAAACTAATAGACCGCCACCCTTCCAGACGCACAAGATAAAAGCACTCGGCGGCAACAGCGCGCCCGGCGTCGAGATAAGCACACCGTCCAACGGTATCCCGTTCAACTTCGACAGCCTGATGGAGGGCGGCACCGGCCTCACCCCGGTCCACCCGCACCCGCACCCGTGCGCCCAACAACAGCGCGCGGCGCCCGACCACCCGTCGCCGGACGCGCACGGCAGCCTCGTCAGCCTCTGAGAACACCTGGACGCCACCTATCCGCTGTTCGACGGTTCGACGGCCTCTGATGGGGGGTGGCGATGTGAAAGATGGCGTTTGGATAGGTTGTTTCACACTTAATATACCGCCGTAAAGATAAGATAGAACAGTACGGCTTCGACAGCCTCTAAAACACCTGGACGCCACTATCGCTGTTCGACGGCCTCTGATGGGGGTGCGTTGTTTGCACGTTTACTATATCGCCGTAGAAATAATATAGAACAGTACGGCTTCGACAGCCTTTGAGACACCTGGACGCCACCTATCCGCTGTTCGACGGCCTCTGATGGGGGTGCGACGTGAAAGATGCGTTTTGGATAGGTAGCACGTTAACTATACCGCCGTAGAAATAACAGATAACAGATAGAACAGTACGGCTTCGACAGCCTTTGAGAACGTATGTCGATCAGACAATTGATTTGATAGTGTCTAATTACTGGCGGTTGAA
>PQWD01001001.1:0-15644 GCA_019425675.1 Leucinodes orbonalis
TGTTGGATCTGATATATCATTCATAAATTCATAAAAAGTGTCTTGTGTTTTTGGCTTTTGTTCTACTCGCTCACGTACATATAGGACTAGGGTCCATAATCTGACTGTTTAAAGCAAAATGTTTCCACATAGTCCTGCTGTATAGAAAATTATGTACCTTGCAGAAGTTGTAGACTTTCCTAAGCTGTTTAATTGTAATATCTATAAAATCATCAAACCAATGAACAAGGACCGTGAAATCAAGAGCAAAACCTATGACGATAAAACGGTTTGGTTACGGAAGAATTTTGCACCGCTATCTCCTAAAATAGTATTACAATATACATATTACATCGCCTTTTCTGGTACAAAAATGTTGACGTTTCATGATATAATATTGTTTTAAGACGTGGGGTTAACCCCCTAGACTGAACCGAGGGACCAAAATTTCAAAAGAGACTTCGGTACAAATCCTAATTTGTCACTGAGTCCAGCAATTTCACTGCCTGTTTTACCCTTTACACCAGAAACACACATCACCAAAGGAATTACTGTTATGGCGAGATAAATAAGTAAGGTGAAGGTACCCAAATAGTCCTCTAGTATAAGTCAAAGTTTAAAGGTCTAACTTAGAAGAGGCAACCCTACTCTAAGTGCCGACCCTACCTGAGATCACAACACTGAAAGAAATTGCGGCGATTTTCTTGCGTAAAACGGAAACTTTCAGTTTTTTATTTTTCAGTTTTGTGTCTATTGGTCTATAAGAATGGTTCTGTTCTCAGCGTGGCAACTAATAAACGTGTTGGCAATTCATTTATTGAAGCCCGTTGAATATTTTGTTGCGCAAGCGTTGGTTTTGGTAACTATTAGCTTGCAATTTTATGGTCTGAGACTTTTTGCACAGATTTCACTTGTTCTGTATAGGCAGAACTAACTTCAGGGCCGCGTCAGCATAAATTGGTTGCTTTGATATAAAAAGGTTCGTGATAGATTATTTAAAGAATAATCTATCACGAAACTTTATATAATAATATGTGGATAATGGTGCTGGTTGCACATTGACTCTAAACTTAGTTAATAAGACTTACATATATCCTTGTATGTAATTGTTTGTTATCCTAAATAAAGAGAAAAAAAAGAAAAAATCGTAGAATTTATTATAGCAAACTAACAAAGAAAATCTAGATTCTTCTTTCTACGTAAAAGTTCTTTTACTTTATGAAGTAGTACGGTATGTACACTTATACACAGTTGTAGAATTTATGAATAAATTGTAAACATTATTTTAAATGATATTATCCTACTTATAATTTTCATCATCATAATCAGCTCACTATACGGCCTTAGTCGTCCACGCGGGCCCAATACGTTGTTTAAAAAATTTTTGTTAGTTGATATCGTAATTTGCCGTATGACTACATCCAATGCGCTTAATAGTACTAATCTGCGCATACAATCTGTAACAGTCTGTAAACAGTTAAAAAAACCTACACACTACAAACGGGAAGTTCCCATAAAATCATTCGTCGACTTGTTTTTGCGCCGTATAAAACCACAGCGTTACCAGGGTTGCCACCCGTACTATTTAATATACATATAACGATACACAAATTGCCATATATCGCCATACCTAATTTCATCAGAATCCGTTGAACCGTTTAAACGTGAAACAAACAGTGTTACATTTGCATTTATAATATTAGTAGATATTATATTCCAATACGGGTAGGCTCGTGCCACTCGGTGGGACGTTTAATGAGCTGATGATGATGATATTCCAATCAACATGTTCTCTAGCAAATTGTGGTTAGCCTTCTTGGTATTTGGTTGGCTTCCGTCAACCGTCTTCTTACTGTCTTGGATACTAGGTTGACTGCAGAACGGCACAAGTCAGGCTGGACAGCGTTTAGCCGTGTGGTGATGACCCATTAGAAATACAAATTTGTTTTATTTCTGCGGGTGCCGCAAATGGTGGCTTAGGGATTAAATTGCAAAGCACAACTGGCAACGCACACAACCGCTCTCTCATTTACCTAAATTAAATAGGAACTGCTGTTCAACTGTCTAATCCGCCTCACAGTAGTGAAGTAAACCCTAATTCCAGCAGTGGACTGTTGAAGTAAAAACATTAAGAAATTGTATATTGAGTCAATTTGGTTGCATACAATTATGTGATATATTAGGGTTACTCACCGCCTAGGCATTTAAATATTACCGTGTCCTAGGCGTCCTTTGACTAATTACCGCCAAACGCATTGAAATGCATAAAATAAATTAATAGATACATTTGTGATATAAAATTAAAATGATTTCGTAAATCAGTTAAAGGTTTCGCCGGTAAACTCTGCCATAAATATTCATTCAATACGCTATTATAGTAATCCGTATCTCTAATCTAAGCATACAATCTGTAAAAAATCTGAAACAGTAAAAAATCTTCACTACGAACGGGAACTTAAACAAAAACCATTCAGGTTCCATTAAAATCGGGGCCTCTGTGAATTCACTAAACTATTTATTTATTTTGATTTCATGTTTACAAAAGTGTTACAGCGTTGTAAGTCTCAGCCCTTGGTAATGAAAAATGTACATATTATAAATAATGATTCAAATTAATGTGGACTATTTTTTTTGCAATTCGTGATAGTATTGTATAGTTGTCAGTATATTGAAATAAATAACTATTTTACCTTCTAAAAAGGTGGCAACCCTATCTTCAACAAGCGTTCGCAGCAAAAAGTGATGTCACACTGTTCCAAATTACAAAACAGGCGTAGTATACACCTTGCTCGATCGCACACGGCACTTTAGAGTGGGACAGACCACGGGCCGTCACTGATACCACGGAGCTGTGATACCGTAACTGTGTCACTGCGTCATTGGATCATGGATCATAAGTATCCATATCGTAAAGTGCTGTAATAATAAATATATAGGTGAGCTGTCATGTTTCTTTTCGATATCAAGTTACATACCATGTGATATAATGTTTTGACAGTATTTTTGGTGTTGACAACTAGACTCCGTGACAGTGATGTTAGCATTTGCTTGTTAATTTTACTAGAAAAGTCTTTTTAAATGTAAAGGTACCGAAAATTGTAGAAGTACCTACTTATGTAACTAGAAATTGCATATGAATCAGCCAATAGCAAACGGTACAACACTGATCAAGAAAAACAAATAGAGTTGATTACGCTTTTCATGACCAGAGTACAAGTGATTAATTTATTGTATATCGCTGACAATAATCCACCATGCCTATTTATAGCCGCAATCCTATTCGTAAATCGGCAATCGACAGTACAAAACAGAGTTATTATGACACGCATGTAAATTTGACATTTGTAAACAAAAGAGTTTTATATGTCACACCCGTCAATTTGACATTTGTAAATAAAGAGTTTTTATGTCACACACGCGACTACGTGTTCCATTTTTAAAAAGTTAGGCCCACCGTTCCGTACACGTGTATCACTAATCCCGCTTAGTAATGTGTGCATTGAACTCGAACTGAAGTCGCGCGACCACTCGCAACTCGACGGATACTCGTTTGTCAATATATTGCACGTTGTCACTTGGCGGTCTTTTTGCACCTCTCCCTGGCTGTTTCAACAATTGACGACCCATTTGGTGTTGCGGTTGAGACGTCAGCTGCAACACCAAGGGTTCCGGGTTCGATCCCCGGGCAGTACAAACATTTGTGTGCATGAACATGTCTGTTTGTAATGGTCTGGGTGTTGTATTTACAAAAAAAATGTATAGAAGTATGTTTATCCGTTGTTTAAATTTCCCATTATACAGGCTTCACACTTAACTTTGGCTAGATGGCGCTGTGACAATGTTAGTGGACATTTATTTAAATGTCAAGACTTTCAAAAATAAAGCATAATCTGAACGCAGTTTATTTTAATAAAATATTCTAAAAGGCGTGACATACCGCCGCGAAAATAACTGTACCATAAAACAATGCCAATGACACCAACTTTTGTATGATTTTAATCATTTGAGTGTACCAACGTTATTATAAAATATATGTACGAACGAACTGGGTAAAAGGGTAAAACTCTCCGAAAACTTTGACGAATCACCGATAGAGTGCATCTCCAATCTTTATGGTTGCATTAATGATGATAAAATGGTCTACTTATTACGCTACCTTGCTAGTTACAATACCTTACTTAGCTACCTTGCTAGCTAGAATACCTAATTAAGGTACCTTGCTAGCTAGAATACCTACTAGTACTGCAGTAGTGCCTAGACAACCTGTATTGGTGTTGCGGTTGAGACGTCGGCTGCAACACCAAGGGTTCCGGGTTCGATCCCCGGGCATTACAAACATATGTGTGCATGAACATGTCAATTTGTAATGGTCTGTGTGTTTTCTATGTATAAAATGTATGGATTTATAAAAAAACATTATTTATTTATTTATTTAAGTATGTTTATCCGTTGTTTAGTACACATAATACAGGCTAGATGGCACTGTGTAAATGTCAATGGATATTTATTAAATTTATTTATTATGTATTTATTTAATATGTGATCGATTTTCCGGGTTGTGTAAACGCACAGGGTATGCACTGCTTATTTGCATATATGGAGTGAAATGCGCCTGTACCAGCAACCTGCCCAGCTTCCATTGAATATAACTAATATCCATTTTACAACCAGCTGTTCGTGTACATCATCATCAGCTCATTAAACGTCCCCACCGAGGGGCACGAGCCTACCCGTATAGGGTGATTAGGCCTTAGTCGTCCACGCGGGCCCAGTGCGGATTGGACGACTTCACACACAACCTTCGAATCTCTTCGCAGGCGAGCATGAAGGTTTCCTCACGGTGTTTTCCTTCACCGTAAGAGCGTCGGATAACGTACATATATATTTCGAAAATTCTAAAATACATTGGTACGTGTCGGGATTTGAACCTCAGCCCTCCCGGTAGGAAGGCGACAGTCCACACCACTGAGCCACCGACGCTCTACACTCGCTATGTTCGTGTACATTTATTATTAATTATAACTTTTACGCGTAAACGTTAAACAAAATGGCTTCTATCCGTAGATAATAGACACGCTATATTACCCGCGTTAATAGTACAATAACTTGCGTCGTGATGAGTTTCGGCAGTTTCACTGTGTTATAATTACTTTGACGGCATTATGCGATAAGTTTGGCCCGATATCACAATAATCGTACAATTTGCGGCCGTCGCTTACACGAAACGTGTGTGTTTAGTCATTTATGGAAATTACGAATTTCGTTCCGAGAATACAAGTGTTTTTTTATGTGTATAGGACGATTAGGACCTCACTTGATGGTAAGTTATACGCCTAACCATGACAGAGCGGCATTGAATGAGACCAACAACTGATAACAACCTTAACAGTCCCTCATCAATGCTGCAATGCGCCCGACACAACAGATGTGAGGTCTCTTATACCCAGCAACTTCACTGGCCACAGTGGCCTCATCCCGAAACACAAAAGTGCGTAACACTCCTGTTTCACGGGATGATATCTGGCATTGCGGTGGCACCTGCCTAGACGAGAAACCAGTTAAAGTCGCAGTGTATGGAAACCACGTCTTGGCAAGCGTAGCGTAGGACGCCCTCCGGCCCGATGATTGAGAAAGGTCATGTGAAAAACATACGAATCGGTCAATACAATCACTTGATGGTAAGAGATACGCCTGACAGTGAATGTCAGTGGATATTTATTTATTTAAAAAAAAAACACCCAGAAATAACTTCAGTAAACCAAATTGTACATCATGAAGCCCATCGCGTCAACACATACAATTCAAAGAAGTATTTATATTTAACCTGGATAAAGTCCATAGAATATCGGATATTTAAGCATTCTACGTTTTAAACAATAAATAAAATGTGTTTTTACTTAACGCCAACTCAATTAGAAAAAAATCGTAAATTGTAATCCTACACATTACGTTTGCACGCTAAATAAAAAACAAATAAACTCCGTAAGAACCATCAAAACGATCCGTATCTCTCGGCAAGCTCGACCATTGCCCAGTGTTCATTAAATCGCGTATCTTCAACACCCTTTCCCTTCGAGGAACGCAAACATCAATCAAGCCGCGCCGCTCAGCTGTGCGGGGTCGACGACCGTAGGGCCCCGATTCCGATAACATCAAAATGCACTGATAGGATCGCTATTGTCACAATGTTAAAATTTTGCACTTTTTCGCTCTGTTTTTCTTTAGGATTTCATTAGTTACACTATGAGACAATTCATAAACACATATAAATAATGTTTGTAATACTGAAATAACCATTTTTTCATTACGATAGCATAGCGCTTACATATGCATAACTTTTTGGTAGGTACCTGATGTAATGAGGAAAAACTTACGCTACTTTATTTTTTTTTAGAACATATTTTTTATTTTAGTAAAGTAAATAATGTTGTTGTTGACGGTGTGCTGCGCGCTTTATTTAGGTTTCACTGCGAGAGAATATCTTATAACATAACGCAGGTAATATCGCGGGAAACAGCTAGCTCTAATATATAACAATCATATTCATCAAACCATGAAAATTAAAATTGTACCGGAATACCAAAACAGTAAGATTATAAACTATCGCAATGGTGAGGTTATGTCAAGTATATTAGTGTATTTGAAGCCGAGGGCCGTGACGTCACAGCCGCGCCCACCCCACCCACTCTCCCGAAGGACAATTATTTGCAGGATACCATTCATCAAAAGAGCACAGAATCCAACCTTTTTGCCCTCTCCCTCGCTCGTGACGTAAGACATACTGCTAAAGCTAAAGCACCGTTAACTGACATACACAATTTTTAGTTCCACTGATAAGTAATTTGATTGTGCACGATACACACTGTTAGTGTTGTTTAACATGTCATCATCATCATGATGATGATGACATTCACACAGCGCCATCTAGCCCCAAGTTAAGCGTGAAGCCCGCAAAACAACGGATAAACATACTTATATTATACATCTTTTTGTAAATATATACATGCTATATATAGAACAATACATAGCCAATATCCAGACCATTGCGGACATGTTCATGCACACAAATGTTTGTAATGACCGGAGATGGAACCCGGAATCCTTGGTGTGGTAGCCGACGTCTCGACCATTGGTCGTTAACACCACATAGGTCGTCTTGGATGTTCGTCGTCACCACAATTATCATTTCGAATTTTCGAAATTATATGTACGTTTATCCGACGCGCTCTGACGGTGAAGGAAAACATCTAAGGTAACCTGCGCATGCTTACGGAAGAGATTCAAAGGTTCTGCATGAAATACGCCAAACCGCACTGGGCCCGCGTCGACGACTAAGACCACAGACATCCGAATATACAATTAGACTGGACAAGCCGCCAAGTTTATAGGCAGTCCCAGTGTCGCAATTTCTTTTTGGTTCTTACATGTGAAAGGTTATTATATTTCTTGGTAAATTTACTGATTCATTGCGATTATGGCATGTTACAATTGCACAGGATGGCATTTTGGGAAAAAACGGTAATTTCTTCTAATATTCGTGCATCTTGACTCGTCTCACAGAGCGTAAACTGGCAGCCAGTGTATGCTCGTTGAGCTTACATTTGTCGCACTTAAAAACGCGGCTTGCCCCATCTCCTGTATTGGGAAATCTATGACTAAGACCTATACACCCGTTACGAGTAGGCTCGTGCCCTTCGGCGGGGACGTATTATGAGGATGCTGATGAATAAATATCAATATTGCAAACATAAGTAAGATGATGATGAATTGTAAATAGATTATATTTACAATTCATCATCACCGAGGGGCACGAGCCTACCCAATAGGGTGATTAGGCCTTAGTCGTCCACGGGGACCCAGTGCGGGTTGGACGACTTCACACACAACCTTTTAATCTCTTCGCAGGCGTGCGCAGGTTTCCTCACGATGTTTACCTTCATTTTATTATGTGTACGATGCGTCGGATAACGTACATATAACTTCGAAAATTCGAAATCACCTGGCGGGATTTGAACCTTCGCCCTTGAGCCACCGACGCTCTATCTACATTATTACTATCTTATTATATGTTCTATTAATTAATTGATAATTATAATATGTATACTGTAGATAAACTGTATTTAGTCCGCCTCCATAGTATATTCGTTAATCCCGACTGCCGGGCGAGAGTGATTTAAAAGCCATTATACACATACCCACCGGAGCTTCGAGCACATGATAACGAGCTTGGTCGGCCTTCGTTATCTAACCCTTATGATGCACTACTAATTTAAACGTACCAAACGTACCTTACTACGTATCTTAAGAACAAAATCCCTTAAAAATTAAGTATTTTCACGTAAAATTTATATATAATTTTAAATTGTTTATAACAATTTTATGCGTCATTAATTGGGCAGAGAGATCACCTGCTATTCGACGCTGTTATATTGAAGGAAGCATCGTGAGGAAACCAGCGCACGCTTGCGAAGAGATTCAAGGGTTGTGCGTGAAGACAGCATATCCGCACTAGGCCCGCGTGGACGTCTAAGGCCAAAGCGCTAACGAACCCTGCTCGTCGTGCCCCTCAGTGTGGACGTATAAATAGGTACACGATTACATCACTTTCCAAACATAATCGCAGCCTTTATAAATTATAATACTAAAACCAACATTGGAACTAACGTATACTTAATGGAGCAATCAAAAACAATCAAAACGTCTCATCTGGGCCCCGATTCCGCTAATAAGACCCTTATTGTAATTATAATAATAATTTAGCACTCATTCGTTTTTTTCTTATCGTAGATTTTAATTAGTAACATGAAAAGACTATTTATTCTACTATATGATTAACATTTTAAATCATTAACAGTGAAGTTTTATGGGAATGCCAAATTTACAGTACGATTCTAGTTTCGTAATGCCAAGTCGTTTATTGGAATTGAGGACCTGGAGAACCTAAAAACAGTAATAAACGAGCAAACAACGGCATTAACCGTGCTGTTGCCTTCTGAGCACAAAGCAAACAACTCAACAAAATCTTTGGTAATCCTATATCGAGCAAGTTAAACATTAAGACGGTAAACAGGTTAAGGTGTTTCGTAAAACCAGCAATAAATAAAAAATGCTCACACATGAATGCAATCATTAGATTGTCAGAATAGAAAGATTTCGAGCTTCGAAAGGAAAAAAAATGATGGTAACCGGAACCAAAAGCATAAAGTGCTTTTGGTTCCGGTTACCATCATTTTTATATTTTTATATAAGTGTACATGACTTCAGGATGCTCACCTGATTGTAAGTGATACGCCTAACCATCGGCATTGAAGGAGGTAAACAACTGATAGACACTTATGGTGGCTCATTTGTGACTGTTACCATCCGATCTCGAGGGTGCAGGTTCTGGTCCCGCCACGAACTAATATATTTTCGAATTTATATGTACGTTTATCCGACGCTCTTACGGTGAAAATTCGTGTGGTCACCTGCGCACGCCTACGAAGAAATTCAAAGGTTGTGCGTGAAGCCGGCCAATCCGCACTGGGCCCGCGTGAAGGACTAAGGCCTAATCACCCTGTACGGGTAGGCCCGTGCCCCTCGGTGGAGACGTTTAATGAGTTGATGATGATTGTTTAAGTAAATTTCGTACTTTCTGTGTCTAGAACCGCTGAATTAAAATATTAATTATTTATTTATTAACGTCTTCATCAAAAGAATGTAAAGCCCGCGTCCCCTACACAACACATCACTGGGCATTATCGCATTCCTTGTAAGAGGACGCAAACACAAACAAACAGGATTAGCCCCCCCACCGCATCTCAAACTTGCTGTAGCAGGCCCTAATGATTTACAGCCCAATTCCGTTGCCCGCGATGAGCTTCGTAAAATTTGAAACATTAAATCACGTGATTCTCTTTTTAATTTTTTTAATCAATGTTGTGTACAACACGGTGAATTATTTAATATGTAAAGTTTATGAAACTTTTTACCTTTAAATTAAACAGGGTTTTTACAATTTTATTTAGTTTATCCAGACATCCTTAAATATAAGATATAATAGATAAAAAATATGACAATCAAGATGAACATGCACACTAAGAGTTCTCTACTGAACAATTTTTTTTTTTACATTTACATTAATTCGATTTTGGATAGGAATAACATGCCTAAGTCAAAAATAATGAAAAAAAAATCATAGTTTTGTTGTAGGGAAACATACAAATCTTTCATACCTTGATCCATATCAATATGGTGTAATACCGATTTTTAGGTTTCCGTAGCCAAATGGCAAAAAACGGAACCCTTATAGATTCGTCAAGTCTGTCTGTCCGTCCGTATGTCACACCATTTTTTCTCAGAAACTATAAACATATAACTATTCAAACTTTGTAAGTTACATATACTTTTCATATTAAAGCCGTAGTAGGTGCCTTAGTAAATAAAAATTACTTTATTTTATGTTACTTGCTCCCTCCACGGGCGATTCCGACTCGAGCTTGGCCAATTTTTCTGTCTATCGCTGTTGGCCTTTACAGCTTTGCCGGGCAGCAATAACAGAATTACACCATTTGTAAAAAAATACTATAGCTGTCTCCGTTCATCAGATTCATGCTAGCATAATGCATTGCTAGGGGTTTTCACGATGCCATTCATACTCGTATAGACACACGGATATTATCGACTTAATAAATAAATAAATATCTACTGAAATACACACAGCGCCATCAAGTCCCAAATTAAGCATTTAGCCTATAATATTTATAAACAACGGATAAACACACTTATATACGTTTATTTTGTAAATACATACATATTTTACATAGAAAACACCCAGACCAATACAAACATGTACATGCACACAAATGTTTGTACTGCCCGGGGTTCGAACCGGAACCCTTGGTGTAAGTGTCGCAATGTAAACTAAACAATAGATATGGCTTGTTTCATACACCGCAACGGAACTACAATCCACCTACCCACGACTTTCGAATAGCGTCAAATCAATCATAACTTCATAGTGTCTGCATAAAACCAAGGCCGCATTAAGGCCGTATACAATATAAAAGGCACAAAACCTAAGTTCATTGACCGGTGCTGCAACTCAAGGGCGAAACGTTTCAATTTCGGGCGACATCTACGGCTGCGCACCCCGTCAGTGTTGCCACCTTAGTTTTAGAAAAAGGGCTTTTTGAGAAGTTACAAAGGGCTAGATTGAGCATCAAAAAAAATTCTGTTCTAAAAATTCTGAAATAATCAAGTCATGAAGCCGTTTGTTTTTTTAGGCCGTCTAAGCAAAAAAGTGTGAGCATGTCGAAAACTTCATAATTTGGTAATATTTTCAAGACCGTGAAAAAGAGCTAGATTGCCCTTTTCGGGCTAAATCATTAAAAAGGGAGTTCACCTATACTAAAAAGTGCTAGATCAAGCTACAAAAGGGCTAAGGTGGCAACACTGCACCCCGTGACCTACATTCGCAGGTCACGCCTTCACATTTCCGATACGCGTGTTTTTCGCGTAAAGCGTACCGTGTAACACCAATTATAATCTTCAAGTTCTCATATTTTGCATTATTAGGATGTTTTTAGCGAAAATCAAGTCGAAACCGTTGCAGATGTGAAGCATGTTTCAAAAGAAAATCCTACCCGTAAAGGGTTGTAAAGGCCTTAGTCGCCCACGCGTTCAGTGCGGATTGGCCGACTTCACGCAAAACCTTTGAATCTCTTCGCAGGCGTGCGCAGGTTTCCTCACAACGTTTCCCTTCACCTTAAGAATGAAAACTCATTTATTCGGAACCTGCGCCGTCCGGATCCAATGAGCCACCGACCGGAGACTCAACATCTTTAATTCCCATCCCTATCTTTCCTTTTCCCTTTACTAAATATTTGGTAACGCACTATAGCTGCTTAAAATGTCACGTTTATTAATGATAAACAAAAGCATCTTTAAAACAAATACGTCAGCAATTAAGTATTATAAAATGCAAATTATAACCTGTGTTATGCATTTTATATAATCCCTAACATTTATTATTAATGAATTGAGAAGTAAATTACATAATACCATTACCGAGTAATGCAAACGATCCAACAAACGACTTCTGTAACGTTCACCATAATAGATACGACAAACTTGATCCATCGCTCAACCATTCGCGTTATGTTGAACGTTCATTCAATATTAATTAAAGTTTTCGGGTCACTGAGAAGTTTGGGAAACTATATCGACAGTATGCGCCGAGTTACTGCCACGTATCTAGACTAATTGTAACGCGTATTAGCTAAATACAGTTAACCCGTACCCGAAACTCGGTTTGGGCCAACTCGCCTGGGACTCGAATGGTGGACTTCGCAAAACTATTGACGGCGGGCTCTGAATAATCCAATAATAAAGACATTACCGCATTACGTAGTATGTACGTTCAGAAAATTCATAAAACTTTTATAATACACAAAACACCGAGAAAAACAAGATACTAAGTTAAGCTAGTCATATTCTGGAAATAAGAGAGATATTTAGAGATATTATATATTATTAAACAAATTTTCAAAATTATATGTACGTATATATCCAACGCTTTTTTGATGAAGGAAAACATCACGAGGAAACCTGCGCAGTGCGCACGACTACAGAGAGATTCAATAATATTGCCTGAAAACAACCAGTCTACAATGGGCCCGCGTGGACGACTAAGGCCTAATCATACTGGGCTCATGGCTCTTAGTGGGGACGTATAATGCGCTGATGATATAAATATGGTTTAGTTTTACCAATCTGCATTTAGCACGCGTGATTACGGCCCAATCTCCCCATGGCTTCTTCACTGAATAGTGGTCCCTTCTTAGTCATGTCTGGTGTGCTAAAGGCATCAGTAGCTACTTACCATCGATCAGTTGATGCTTTTTGTTTGGTTGATTGAGGAAAAAAACATATTATATACGGTGGAATTGAGTAACCTCCTTCTATGAAGTCGTTTAAAAATAGATTACCTACACTGGCCTTTGCACACAGAATGGCACGTGCAGACTGGTGGTTAATAACGACTACCTAATATAGTTGACAAAACGACGGAATACCTAGAGATAATGTTTGCCGATCACCCATCCAAATTCTCCTCAAACATATGTTAAGCTACCAAGGCTCGAGTCCCACTCTGGGACGCCCTTAAGCTCGTTGTGTAAATTTTAAGACTGACAGCCATCTGCGCTCAATTGCCCGATGAAGCTGTAAAGGCCATCTGCAGCCAACAGCAGTAGTCACTTCCAAAAAAACTATCCAAATTATCCGCTATATGTGTGTAGAATATATAAGTGTGAACCGCCACACCCAACATAAAACTCTGCGGATCCGCACCACTCTATTGGCACAATGTTCATAAACAACCCTTCAATATTAGCCTATTTCCGTTTATGTTGGAGCACAAAGTGTTACTATGAAACCGCCACCTGGCGTCACGCGACTTCATACTCAGGAATTCATTCGTTGAGTATCAACTGAGTAAGAGTACATGCTTCTAGTGTGAAATATGTGCACAGTCTTGAATTGAGGACTAGTTTTTGCTCACGGCTTTGCTCCCGTAATTTTTCCCATTTACTGTTTTGGAACACAGGACAGAACTCGAAATAGAATTTACTTCAATATGCTTCTGTATAGTTATTATATTTTAATACGGGATAGATACCTCTATGGATTTTGGGGAATTTCACACAAATTTCCATTCCCTATTTTAGGGTCCAGATAAAACTTTCAAAACAAAAATTTAATGGAAGTATTTTGAGTAAGTTGTTTCATTTGTGAAGATATTTTTTTCCGGGTGTAGATAGTTTACGCTTTAGGTCAAAATTGGCCTTCACAGATTCACCTAGTCCAGCCTGTGAGTTTATCCAGGGTGCCAGCTACACCCGGAATAAACAGACAAAAGGACAGACACAGAGATGCTCCGTATAGTACATAGTATATATTCATTTGCATGAAGTAAACACGTTTACTAAGTAACACCGTTACTTCAATATTACAATGAGACACAATTTATATTGTATTTATAGATTACTGTTATTTTACCATAATTCAAACTGATGTCAGACGCGTTTACCTGTGAACAAACAGACAAACGTTAGGATGAATTTTTTGAATAAGACAATTATCAGTATCACAAGAAGCATCAATGACGTAAAAAGTATATATTAAGTATATAAGTATGATGTTCAAAGATTCGTGTATGTCACAAACCAACTGAAAACAGTGTTCCTAATGCAGCGACACACACAAAAATATTTCGAATGAGCGCACATTTACTAATCAAAGAGCCTACAACTGTATTCTCTTCGGCGGTTCGTTTTTGAGGCACGGGTGGCGTATCTACCTTTGTATTTACAGAAATCCATTGAGTAGCGTGACATTTTTTAAACAATTAGATAGATAGATAATTCTTTATTGCACAAAACAAATTAAACACTTAACAAGATTCTGCACAGGAAAAAAAGGTACAATTGGCGGCCTTATTACTAAATAGTAATTTCTTCCAGACAACCAACTTATAATGGAAGAGGACAATTGAAAGAAGGACAGGCAAATAACCTAAATATATATACTTAAATACATTCATATGTAACTATCAACTTAATATATATATTACATTAATGTCAGGAATGCACACCTGTTTCATGTATTTTAATATTTATATTTTTTAATTATTTGTTTATAATTTAATTCATTCAACTGTAATGATGGAACACCGGGAGTAATGAAGGAGTCTTTACTTGTTGTAGTCTGGTTTAATAATGACCCTTAACCCAATAACAATAACATAACAATAATAAAATAACAATAATAAAATAACAATAACCAAAGCTAATATAGTAACACTAATCTTACGTATGTGTGGAGAGGTGTGTCACAAATTACACAACATCATATCATGTGGCATTTCCCCACAATATTGTATAACTTACACAGGACATTTGTTTAATTCGATTTATCGGTGTGGTGTACTTGACCTACTTTGAATATGTTAACGAACACTCATATTGATTAGTGTCCTTTAAATGGGACACATCACTTTATACACACTTAACGTATTTCGCTTTTAACAGTACCTTACTTGTTATGTCAATGAAATAAAATAAATGTTACTTTTGTAATATAAAGGTAGATACGCCACCCGTGCCTCAAACCGAACCGCCAAAGAGAATACAGTTGTAGCTCTTTATTTAGGTACATGTACGCTCATTCGAACTTGTTTAGTATCCATAATACAGGCTTCACGCTTAACTTGGGCTGATGGCGCTGTGTGAATGTCAGTGGATATTTATTAATATTTATTAATTGTAACTGTTACCAAGCGCATACATTGTATAGCAAATTTGTGTCAGAAAAGTGTTAAGTATGCACAATGCGTCATTGATTATTCCGTTTCGAGCGGTTTGCGGACCGCGCGGCTTACTGCACCTCCACACCAAAACAAACATGGCTGACAACGCAATTTCCAATGCGCACGCGCATATTTACAGAGAACTTCACCGATACCGCAATACATATTGACATCCATAAGATCATTGGAAATTATCGCAACAAAAACATATAAACAAATCCCTATACTGGTGTCTATTGATTTTAAATGAAATAAATCATATTTAATTGATTTTTGAAACTGTAAAAGCTATCAGCGGCAACAGCGCAAAAAAAAC